>JAVQJL010046790.1:0-43459 GCA_036024295.1 Nannoperca obscura
AGTGGCTTCGGAACAACTCTGTGACCATTCTTGACTGGCCCAGCCAGAGCCCTGACCTAAACCCAATTGAGCATCTCTGGAGAGACCTGAAAATGGCCGTCCACCAACATTCACCATCCAACCTGACGGAACTGGAGAGGATCTGCAGGAAGAATGGCAGAGGATCCCCAAATCCAGGTGTGAAAAACTTGGTGCATCATTCCCAAGAAGACTCATGGCTGTACGAGCTCAAAAGGCTTCTACTCAACACTGAGCAAAGGGTCTGAATACTTATGACCATGTGATATTTCAGTTTCTTTTTTAATAAATTGGCAAAACATTTTCTGCCAAGATGGGGTGCTGAGTGTACATTAGTGAGAAATAAAATGAACTTTTTCGATTTTAGCAAATGGCTACAATAAAACAGTGAAAGATATAAAGGGGTCTGAATACTTTCCATACCCACTGTATAGCATAATATAGGCAGAACAATTTTTTCCTGACATTTTCCAGTAGGAGAAATCTGTGTTGACTTATGTCTTCAAAGGTATTGGAGGTAATATAGATGTAGCTGTAAATGCTGTAGCTGGTAAGGATGTGAGTCCAGAGTGATCTCATTTTGCATCACTAGCCACAGCACTCTTTCCTTTTTTATTTTTTATTTTATTCATAAACATATTTATCCTCTAATACACTCAGATTCTTGCTTACACACGCACAGACATTTCCAAAGCCTGACCAAGCTCCATTTGAGCCTAACCCTTCCATTGCTTCTATTTAAAAACCAGAGCCTTGAGCCAGTGGCCAATGAAACACAGCCACAGATGGTTCCTTAATGCTAGCATGGACATTTAGAGATGTGGGGTAAAAAGAATGAAATCAGCCAAATGGGAGCAGAAGCAGCTTTGCAAAAAAAGGTAGAAAGTGAGGGATTAGCATGACTGCTAAAGTGCAAAGCTAACAAAGCTGGAATGCTTTTTTTGATTTTGAATTATAACAGTGACAAGAAATGTCTCTTTTTTAACAGTGAGATAAGCTGTGCTACTGAAAGGATTTTTGAGTAGATAATGACAATTCTGCCCAGCTTTGTGGCCAGTAACTAAGTGTGTCAATGGCATATCTCACACTATAGATCATATGTGAAGAGCTTTAGTATCCATTGTCAAAATTAGGACTCATGTGTTTGTGTTCTGTGATAAAAATCTGGTCAAGCAGTGACTGGCCTTTTCCTGAAGATCTGACAAAAACACCGGAAATGCTTCTCAGCCGCAGTTTGCAACTAGATTTTTAAAAAACTAACAAACTGTAACTAAATCAAACTATTAAGATGTCCTCATGCCTAATTTGGAATTAAACACACAAGATAATAGAAATGACACAATACTACTGTCTTTGGGTACAAAGTGGAAAAAGAACACAGGAATGTTGGATCGCCAGTCAGGGGCAGGGACAACCAGCACCTGCTGCCAGTCCATTCTCTGATCGGTCTATTCTATATTAAAAATACATAGGCTGCTATGCATCTGTTCTGCACTAGTGCATTAATACATTATTCAGGCCTACAAGGCATTGGAAACACTTGGTGCATTCATGCAAAGTGTTTCTGTGCTTTTGTGGAAATACTACATTACACAATAGTGAAGCAGCGACACTACTGAAAGTTAAATGTACAGGAAAGTTACAGAAAGTGTAGATGAACATGGCATGAATTCTCTCTTTGTCTTCACTGCCTCTTTGCACTGTAATGTTTTAGCTTTTGTATCTCTGAACCACCCATACTAAATACCATATATCACATATTTATTCTACCTGGAGTGATTCCCAATACAATTCTAATGGTATTGCTAATGGTATAGTATAATGACATAAACAACAAATTGAAGGTGAATGTGCTGCTAGAGTATAATGAATGTACAACAAGAGCTACACATTTACCTGTGTCACATGTCCTGTATCATACTTTAACGCATGTAAATATGCATGATGTCAATGACATGGTAATGTACTGACAGTACTTCCAGGGACATTAAATTGACTTCCAGTCAATCCCTGCAGGCTGTAGCTCAGGTGGCCACTGGTGGCTCAATCACCATCTCCTCCTCCTGTCCACCTGTCCTGTCCAAAAACAGTGTAAACAGTAAAAAATGTAAATTGCTTTGGACAATAATTTAAGCATATATTTAACCTTAATGTAACGGTGTGCCTACTTTAACAATAAGTCATACAACACTATCAAGCTTGCTATATTTGGCTCTGGCTGCGATTGGAGTTACCACTTTTATGTAATGTCTTTTTTGTTGAGAAAGTTGACAACTTTACTGTAACATATGGATAAACTGTGAACAAGCATAATGAGTTCTTATGTGGCTCAAAAGGAAAATAAACCACAACAACTCCAGCTTTCTACTGATACCAAACAACATAGTCTTACAACAGTAACTATAATGGAAATAATAATGGCAGCACATGTGGATAGCAATTATTAGTGACATTAAGCTTGGTGGGACTGTTTCTTTGAGCTTGTCTGGTATCCTAAAAGAAGATTTAAACATACTTGTTATAAAACATGTTTGTGTTGGATTCACTTTAAAGATTTCTGCTTTTCATGATTGTGCCAATTTGGTGTCCTTTAATGTTAGTGTAAAGAGAATCTGGGAGTCTGTGAAAAGTGTTTGTGTGTATATATATATACATATACTGTATGTGAGACTGTGTGTGTGTGTGTTTATTTATGCTTGTGTAGCTCTCTGTCTTTATCTTTCCATCTCTCCTCAGGCCTTCTTTTCTCTGTTTTTACAAGATGTTGAAAACTGCTGCATCCCTAAGGGATTCCCAACTGTGCGTCTAATGCAAATGAGCCAAATCTAGTTAAAGTGAGATAACAGCATTAACAGTAAAACTCTAAAGACACAATTACTTCCGTTGTTTTATACACTATAACAGCAACAAACAGCTGTTACATTTAAATTCTAAAACTTCTATAATGCTTAAATATGCAAACTGCCTTGAAGTCTTATGAGTTTTTGTGCTCTAAAAGTCAAAAGAAGGACTGAAAATCTAACATCATGTTCATTTTACAGTTATGATATTTATAAATGCCAAAATGTCTGCTGTGAAAAAAGTTTATTAACTCATAAAAAAAAATTTTCCTTTGCGCAAATTTTATTTTAGAGTCTTGTCCTCAACTCAGACATAAGTTTTTCCTATTTCATGAACTGCTGTTTTATACAACACAATATGTTATTTTGTAAGAAAAAAATGGAAAGTAACATTGTCAAATAGAATACTCGCTTAATTTTGGTAAAGAATAAGTCAATCTGCTAACTACTGTTGCAGCTAACCTGCCACCAATGGTATGAAGCTACCATGTAAGCCATAGACTGTATATAAAGATGGATGAAGCGTCTCCACTTCCTTTCATTGCAAAAAATTATATGCCATCTTGCGCAGGTGACATCATTTGGAGGCAAAGTCTGCGCAGTAGTGATCCGCAGGAGAGCTGCGTTATCGCATTCCCGCCTATACAGCAGCTAGAGCCAATTGTGAGCACATTCACAGCTGTCAATCGTGATGTGACAGCCTGTTTTTATAGCATCAAATAACTAATTAAAACCAAACTTATCAGAAAAATGAACACTTGAACACACATCAGAGTGATAAGAACTACCTAAAATGATTGAAAACATCTTTGGGAAAAATGTATTTGATGTGTACTTTAACTTTTCAGTTTGGCCAATGACCCATCTGCTGACATGAAGGAAGCGGGGCATATTTCCCTCTGGGATTAATAAAGTATTTCTGATTCTGATATAGTGCAGCCAGCCATTTGACTTCACTTTTGGGGAGCTGTCACGTTGTCCTTCTTTATATACAGTGTATGATGTAAGCACATAAACTTATGTAGTGTCACATTTCAGGCTATATATCAACACATTTAACCTCATAATCACTAACTATGTTAAAAACTTCTCTTATATTTGTATAGCCTGTATCTGTATTGGTAATTTTTAGCCAGTCTAGTTAGCTAGTAGAATTTAAAATGTTTTAGCTTGTTTGTTCTCTGAATTTCTCTCTTAAAAAGTGCTACATGAGGCTGAATATGTGTTATTTCAATAGGTAAATTCATGTCAGTTTTCCAACAGTATATGTTAGATGTTTGTGTCTCTTAACTACAATAATGTGACCACTGATAAAAAAAAACACCAGCTTACACCCAAGACAATAACCACAATCCACTCTCTGTCTTCTCTTTGTCCTTCACTGTCATGTTAACCCAAGATACATTCATGGACAACCTGCTCAGTACAAAGTGATAACTCATGATGACACTCTCCCTTGCTATGATGTGCATAATCAGGGTTTTACCCTGTCACCTAGAGGACAGGAGATTTACTAGAATCTAATCTTGAAACACTCATCTGTGTTTGATTAATTATATGTGAGTGTGTGTGTGTGGCCAGTGAGTCTGAATAAGTACTGTAGATGTAGACTTAAATCATAAAGGCGTTAGAACAAATCTATTTGCATAATAGGAAAAAAGACTTCCTTCTTCACAGTGCCTTCAGATGCAGGCAGGTTCGTGTCACTATCTGTGAAGATCATTTCCGACAATTAGCTTGTGATCATCTATGGTAGTGTTTAATTAACAGGCCCAGATATTGATGACTTGGTGTCTGTTTTTAGCCCCCTGCTATCCAGGGATTCAATTATTCATGTCTATCGTTTTTTTCTTGGTCATCTTCAGTTCTTTGGTTTAAAATGACATATGGTGATCATAAATCCAAATGAAAGTGAAATTACATTCCCCATCATACATCTTTATGATCTTGTGATTGAGTGAAATGACATTCGTCCACACTAAATGACACAAATCATGCAACTTTACTGATAATCCATTGGACATGCTTTTCTGTGCTTGGGTTTTAAATGGCTTTGTTGCCACTTGACCCTGCACAACAATGTCACATCTCTGTGTTCACATAGAAAGCCAAGTGTTCATAAAACTGAAAGTCCCCTTTCACATTCATGATTTTTAGCATGAGCAAGAGTATTCCTTCTGTTTTTATTTTAGTTTCTTCCCCAGACATTTTCTCAAGATGCAGAAGTGGCCACCCAAACTATCTTTTTGACTTGTGACCCCTTGAATGAAGCAATATCTGCTTGTGACCCCAATCACAGTTTATGGCCTTAGTTTGGACATTGTGCATCGGAGTCGTAAGCAACCAAAGAGGAATTTTTCCTTCTCACATTGTTTTATTTGAAGGAATTTGATGGGCCTGAACAGGTAGATGTATTCTGTATTTTAAAATGTACATAATTTAATGTAAAAGAACATGAGATCTGTCTGTTCTATTTTCTCAGGCTTATGATTAGTTACTTTATGTGTGTGATTGTGTGAAATTATGCATCTTTATGTCTTATGTGCATGTTACTGATTGGTATATCTATTTTAATGTAAAGAACGTTTCTTGTAATGAAATGTGCCATACACATAAAATTGCCTTGCCTTGCCTTGCTTTACACCTGCCCTTTCTTTTTTTCATTCTATATCTTCCACCTGTCTGGAGAAATATTAAATAAAAGATGAAAAAGGGAGCAGACATCTGATAAAAGTAAAATCTCAGGGCATAATCCATCCCTTCCACACAGCATCGCAGCTGGCAGTCTCTGTAGATGAGATCATTCCATAATATACTGTCTCTGCTACAGAGGTATAATGATCACACACACACACACACACACACACACACACACACACACACACACACACACCCATTACACGTTGGATTTGGATATGAGCATATTAAAAGTTATCCTCATAAAACGTCAGACATGTGCATGTATAAATGCCATGGACAGCAGTCAAACACTGCATCTGCTGAGAAGGCCTAACAAGCAGATACAACCTGGCTCCCACATTTGAAACTTGGCAGGTGTGTTCTGATGTTTGGTAGACACCGACAGTGCTGCTTCTATATGATACTCTGCAACTACAGTGCTGCACTTTGCTACCAACATGCAACAGCATCCTCTTTTTGGTAAGTGTACATGGAAATTAAATATATTCAATTTTCCCACACACACAACCACACTCAGACACAAAGTGTCTTTTGTTTGCAACCGCATTTCTGGTGTTTAACAAGTTTCTGAGCTCTGCAGGCACACACCCACACTTTTACAGTATCTGCAGACTTCACAATAAAATTGATGTCTGAACACCCCCATACGCTCTCTCTTTTTCCCTCTCTCTCACTCACTCTCTCTCACACACGCAGTCTTCAACAATCTCCCTATTACAGAGTTTCCACCACCAGCAGCCGCCCACCCACCCAGACCTTGTGATCCACTAGAGGCTGCTATTGCTCATGCATCATACACCTTTGCAGTGTCCTAGATTCATCTGGTAGCATCCTCGCTCGTCTTTTACTCTGTAACTGCTTTTTCTTTTAGCCTTTCACCCTCCCTCCTTCTGCAATTACATGAGTTTGATAATCCCACAAAAACATTAAACTTTTCAGCACTTTTTCTTTTCTACGGAACAGTATTTAGCCACAATAGCTGATAGCCAGGTAGCAGAGCAATGCCTGAAACTAAAATACTGGTTTCCATTTTAAACTTCCCCTAATTATTTGGATAAGGTTTATGAAGTGATAGAAATGCAGACAGGCAGGGCCATCCAGGGCTGCGTCAGTGTGTGTGTGGGAAGACAGACTATTGTGCATACTGTATAAGAGTGTGAATATGTGTGTGTTCATATGTGTATGCATTTTATAAATTTAGGATTAACAGTTTCAACTTGCAAATGAGTATTGGAGTTTGCTCAATTTATATAACAAGAGCCAAATCTGCTTTTTAATTTGCATATCTTACCCAACTGATGTAACGTAATAAGATATTTATTTATTTGATCCCAAAACTATTAACTCATAGCTTGGAGAGTGATCAATAATTTGTTTTACCGACCATATGATTTTAGATCAATGCAATACTTCATATACTTCAATATCTTCAGTCACATTTTGTTTCCGTTAGAGGGATTTTTTGAGGAGATCCTCCTCATCCAAACTAAGATTCCAAGGATATGTTGTGGTTGTATTGGTCTAGTAGGTAAGTAATTTTGGTACCAAATAGCACACAACATGTTTGTGCTTGTTTCCCAAGGCTGGACAAAGAAAGGGAGAACTGAAAGAGTTTTAACTAAAAAGGAGTTTATTTGACATAACCTAAAGGAAACTAAGATAGAGACAAACAATATACAACAAAACCAAACAGGGTGGAAGCCAAGATAGAGAGATTGGCTGACTGCCATCGGCTTATATATTTTTAAGCCAGACCAGGTGAGCTGCATCTCCCCAACAACCTGACGCCGCCCACCATTCTCCTGGAGGTAGAGGTCTGCTCAGATGGTCGTCACAGCTTGCCACTGAGGCAAGCATATTTGCGGTGGTTGAGAGACTTTGATATTTTCATTACAACCTCCAAGAACTCTGCTTGTGTAAAATGTCTGTAGAAGTCGTGCTGGTGGACTGCAAGTTACTGCTATTGATGTGGTTACTTTCAGGGTAGAGGCGCTGGAAGACGAATGCTGAAATGATCATTAAAATTGTTTATGGAAATGCTTTAATATACTGGAAGATTAATTTAATGTACCAAATAATCACACATTTAAATAAATCTGGCGCCCTTCTGATCTGTTGCATGTGGGCTTTATCCAAGACGTTAAATGAACGATTGGTAAGTTATAGACAGTATCAAGGCAAGCATGCTTGTTTTCACTTGGATAATTTGTGTTTGTACGTGTTTGGCATCAGGAGATCAGCCGGCTGTACTGATTGATTACCCAGCTCTCCATATGCACCAGACATTACTCTCAACAGTGGCACAATGCACAGCAGGACTGTCTCCATTGATTGTGCCTGTGGTGAAGCTTTTAATAACATCTGAGACAGAAGTGAAGCTCAACTCCATGCAAACACAAATATCTTTCATGAGACGCTGTTCAAAGGTTAAGATATGGGTTTGCAGACAGGTTCGAACATACTGAGCCTAGTTTTCTTTATAACGCACTATAATGCAGTAAATCGTAACATAACCTCATCAGTATGCTTTTACTGTATGCAGAACAATAATTAGTCTTGGTTTTCTTCTGAAAGGTAGACCCAGGATATCTTTTTCATTCATACATCACATAAAAGTATTTCTGCCTCAAACAATATGCCTGTATGCCCCCATGTTGACATGAGGAAATGAGTCATATTTCCCCAAAATACACATCTTTGAAGTCAGAGTTAGCCTTAGGATGAGTAGTATTCCTACGGTGGAGTGTAGTCATGGACGCACGCTGCATATTTCATCGATAAGATCTGAAAGGCCTAATATTCTGCTTTGGTCTCAGACCTGCAGCTCCAATGGCAGATCAAAACCCAACTCATTAGGGTTTCTGTTTGTATTACACACACTTTTGAATTAACGTGCTTATTTTAAGCACTGCATATCAAACGCTTTCATTAGTGGTTTTGCTGGAAATATCTGAATGCCTGCAGCAACTCCTTCTACATCTGGGAGTAAAAGGTAACTAGTGTAAATTTAGCTGTGAAAACTGGATTGTCAGATTAGAAACTGCTTGCCTCTTCATTTTATACTATGAAACCTGCCATCATTAAACTGGAAGCAGGGCAGTTGTTGTGAAACACATAGCAACTTATTTATGTACCTCTGTGTGGAGAGCTGCCAGTGTTAAAAATATATTTTTCACATTTTTGTTATTATAACAAGAATTATCAGTCCAGTTACACAACATATCTCATTATGGGAAACAATGCTAAATAGCATATACATATTTTGTTATAATGAAAAAATGAAATAGTAATGAAACATTTTTATTATTATGGTATGCTTTGCACTTCTGTTAGCTATGCTTATTTCACACCTATTGCGTGTCTTGAAAGAGGGGTCCCTCCTCTCTGTCTCTTCTTGAGGTCAACCAAATTGAGGGTGTAAGGATGGAGGGTGTTGTTTGCTGTAAAGCCCAGTGGTACAAACTTGTGATTTGGGGCTATATAAAACTTATATTCAAATTTTAAGAATGTACTATTTAGGGGTCTATTTGTAAGAGGGCACATTATTTGATGAGACTGCAGCAGAGAGAATTCTCAGCAGAACACTAATTTCTCATATTTTGTATGTTATTTTGTCTGATTTTCAGCCATTTCTGAATACCAATTGCCAAAGTTTCAGAATTACAGCTTTTCATAATGACAATTACATTTCCTCGCTATAACAAACAAGCGAAAGTTCGTTGTCTCATTCTGATGATATATACGGTCTAGTTATAATTAGAACATTACATTACAGTATTACAAGATTTTATCTTATTGTGGCAGCTCTGTGTTTTTGTACTTCTGTCCACTGGTATCATCAAGGTCAAGGCACAGCCTGCAGAGAAAGGACATCAAGCGTGTAGCCTGCCTCTGACCACTGTCAATAATTAAAGACTTACAGAGTGAAGGATTGCTCAGACTCTTAAACTGGTCTACATCTCTGCATAAACAACACGGCAGGGAGCTGGTGATAACATCTTCTCTACAGGAGGAGGCTTAGTCATGCTGAGTCTTGGAGGTGGACGGCACTGCATGCAGTATACCGTATACTGCATGCAGTGAACTGCAATCACTACTGTGTATGCAGCAAACTGTAAAGTCGCACATGAAGCAGCAGTCGGTAAATCCACATTTCTCACTGCTTCTGAATCCACAGTGTTTTTACTGGATGAAGATCACATGTGTACGGAGGCTAATTTCTGCCAGAAACAACAAAAACAAAAATAATCATGGTAAGTCAAAATATTTCTCATTATAACTCAAATGATGCGAAATAATATAAATGTTATGAACAATATATTCATATAAATAAAATATTTAAATATATCAAAATTCTGAGATTAGAATCCACAGCCTTATTATGAGATAATAAATTAAAATGTTGAAAAAATTGAGATTCTACTTTGATTTAGTAAGTGAAAACATATTATTATAATCACTAAATTAAGAAATTTAGAGAGTTGAAACCAGGGTTATCATTTTAACATAATTTTGACTGAGTAAGACACATTTTGATTTAGTATATCATTATTTTAATCTACCATGAATATTTTTCATTGTTGTCATTCCTTTAATAATTTAAATAAATAAAGTAATTTCATTTACCTTCCTGACATCTGTCAACCAATCTTTAAATACATCTATATTTCCCAAGTGTCAATTTGTGACCAGTATTGAACCCCTTTTCAAGCTATAAAAAGGACTTATCATCCTCAAGCTTTTTAATTAAACAAATCTAAGCTAAGTGAAAGACAGCATATTACTAAAAGTGATGTGATTAGTTGATTTAATGTCAGGAGCAGGTCATGCTTGTATGTACTCTGTTAGCTGTGCTAACCCACCACCCCACAGTGACAGGGTTACAAAGCAAGCCTGTAATTCGGATAGATGTTACATACTACAATCCAATGCAATGATGCTGCAGCCTGAACAAGACAGCCTCATAACTCCTGGGGCTGCTTGACCCAAATTCAGAGCTCCATTTTGTGTCAGGCATGGAAGGCAGGCACACTGGGCACAGTGAGAACGGGGTCGGGCCGTGCATGAGGTAGTACACAGCTATATTTATTCAAAAGAGGTTACCTCTAGCAACCTCTATCACCAGCTGATCTCTTACGAAGACCAGTGTGTTCTCTGCGGAGTCTTCAACGAGGACAGAGTAACTTTGGATTTGGTGTTACGCACACATTAAAGTTTGAGTTAATATATGCCTTTATTTCATCATTCCAAAGAAGTCTTTTTTGCTCTCTATCTGATAATGTTGGCTGAGCAGAAGGCTATATGTGTAACTTCCTTTTATCCTTAAGTCAGTCTGGGTTTGGCAACTGACTGCAGAGTTGATCAGGATACATATTCATTCAGTTATTGACGCTTTAGAGGAGGAACAATCAAAATTAAGCTCCATAGCCTCAGTAACATTCAAAATACTGTATAAATTGTACTTCATTAATAGTCATGACTTTGTGGTGTGTTCAGTCTTTAGCTGTACATGCTGTGAAAGAGACAGCAGAAATGAAAACCTTTGAATAAAAATCATAAAAAATAGGCTTGCTGTAGCATGACCACAGGTTCTCACCAAAACAAGCCCACGTGCAGCGTCCTCCCCAAATACACTCCAGCCCTCCTTCTTTCTTTATCTCCACCCTTCCTCCAAGGCTACACCTGTTGCATGGGATATGTCATGTTGTTACAGCTTGCCCTCCAATGTTCTGCCTAAAAATGAGCTGATTTGACACAGCACAGGGACGATTCTCCTAAGGACATAAAGGTGGAAAACTTTATCAACAGACATTACAAGGTATATTAACTTTTATTCTTAATGTTTCTTTCTTTGTTTTTCACTCTGTTTTTTTTTATGTTGCTACAATGTTCAAATTAGTGAAGAGCTGAGAATTAGAGGTAATTTGGAGTTTCCTCAGTTGTTAAGATCAGCCGGGAGAAGTATATTTTGGCCTCCAGGTGTGTGGGGGAACAATGTGGTAGAGTATGAAACACTCTGCCTCCGGGCTTGTCTGAACCGATGAAGCTCACATTTTCCTGTGCTTTAGGTTTGGAGGGGAGTTTTAATATTTGATTCACATGCCAGAAGTGAGGTGCTGTTAGGATCACAGCAGTTTTGCAATCAGGAAACATACAAACAGTTTTTATGAACACAAAGCCTTTATGATGGCAATTCAAAGCCATAAATTGCAACATTCTTGAAAAGGTACCTTGCAAAGCAACATGTTACTTAAAGTTTATTTAATGTGATCCTTTGCTTTTTTGAGGATTAAATGTCCATTATTTACAGTCTCTACTGGTCTTCAGTGAGTTCAGCTAATGTAATTTCCACTGCAGCATTATTTTATTACCTGACTTACCTAACTGGACAAAATATCAAATACTATCAAAATGTGGGAATCTTGTATTGGGTTTTATTGGAGTCTTCAGTGTCTTCAGTGGCAGTGACGGTCAGCTGCTGAAACTAATTGGGACACAACTTCTAATTAAAAAGCTGTAACCAATTTGCCACTCAAACAACACAGTGTCTTTTTACATTTGGGAGGCCAATTACAGCACATTTTCTGGCTACAGTCAAATAGCATGTTCTGTGAGAGAAATGCTCTTTCCAGGGCTTTGCTTTGAAGCTTGTCTCAGCTCATCTGTCTGTGTGCGGATTTCAGATCCTTTCAGTATCCCGTGGAGGAATTACAGAAAGCAAGATTCTCTTTCTTATTTGTGTGTCTGGAGCTCCGAGGGTCCACAAAGACGTCCACACCCTCCAAGAAAAACAGACGTGTGAATATGTCATTTAAAGTTTCAAAATATTGTGTTAGAAATAATGGGGGTAGAAAGGTGATACAAGCTGTCATTTTATAGGCCTAGCAATAAGACAGGACACAGAGCAGTTTCTGTTGGATGTTTGGACAAAAGGCAAGTTGGGCAAAGTAGGTCAATGTATTTTTCAAGGTGGTAAAAGCCATTCATTTGATCCTGGAGGTCACATTTCCTCCCTGTAGGCCTGTCAACCGACACGAAGACGTAGTTTCAATGACTTTCTTGTTCAGGAGACTTCCATCAATGAATCACACCTGTTGGCCACATACATTGATGTGTGATCTGTTGTTTTCTTTCCAGACTTACGGGATATGTTGAGTCATGGAGACTAAAGGTCATGACCTCTTAATAGTGTCCTGTGGCCTGCCTCGGGGTCAGCTGCCTCTGTCGTGCATGAAGATGCCTGGGTCTTTATTTTAGTACTTTTCTAATGAGCTGAGCAGTCATTAGGCTTTTACAACTTGAGCAATATGAGTATTCATAAACTAACAGTGCTGCTTTTGTAATTGAGCTTTCACTCCTTTATGTCCCAGAATTATTATTATTTATAACTTAACAGAGATACATGTAATATCCTTGAAAATAATCAGTCTGTGCACAGAAGTGAAATGTTTTGCTAGTTTTTAAACTAAACTCCTTTCAACTAAATATTCCAAAGTGCTTTATGGAGTAGAAAAGTCAACTGATATAAAATTCAGATTTCAACCAATACAACAAAAATCATGAAATACAAAGAGAGCTTTGCTGGTCCCTTGGATGAATATAACCCACTGCTAGTCTAAAATAATCCTGGCTTTTCTATTATTAGTTGTTTTGTTTCATTTCCAACAGATGCACAGTCACATTTCCCACATAAAAGCTGTTAATGTTTCCGAGAACGGAAAGCCTTACAGTCCTGGGCAAACACAAGCACAGACAGACAGGTGTGCCAGCAAAAAAAAAAAAAAACGAAAAAACACACACTCACTCAGTTGTTTGGCTGTGTTTGTTCTTTTTTAAATATATTTCAAACCTGTAAGCATTTAAAATCCAGAAAGATTTATGAAAATTGTTAAGTAACAGTGTGTGATGAAAACTAAACTTTAATTCAAACTGACTTTCAGCAGTGACATAGAAGGCTGGCATACATTTAGTGAAGTCAATGAGAAATAAATCTTAATTTATTTGATCTCATATTTTGTTGTTATTTTTACGTAGGTGGTTGTTCTTGACATTTTGGGAGTTGAACTTTCAATAATTATGTTAAAAGGTTAGATCTATGCAGCATAATGTGCTTGACAGCATATTTAAGCTACTTAGCATGAGTAGCATGTATCTTGTGTGCCCCGTTAACAAGATATTCTTTGTGTATGAGTGTGTGTGTGTGTGTGCGTGCATCTAGGTAAACATGTATTTAAAGACTAGGCTCTTTGCTACTAATGTCCCTGCCAGGTCGATTGCTTAAACAGCTGCACACACATTCTGCATGCATTCACACTCTCTCTCTCACACAATGCTTCAAACAAGTTGGACAACTTGTGTGTGTGTGTGTGTGTGTGTGTGTGTGCGCACGCGCACAACTTAATCTGTGTGATCTTTGTTTGGTTGTTGGGCTGAAATATTGTGAAGCTCATGCACTGTATCACATTACCACACCAGCTTGTTTATATCACTTCTCTTTGCAACAAGCCTGATGTGTCTTTTTACAAAGATGAACAGTATGTCACAAATCCAGATTTAAAGCCAGACAACATCTCATCAAACCAGGACAGAAGTGAAAACCTTGAGGTATGCTTGTGTGTGTGAACCCTGCATCACACAGCTCTGTCAGCCAGATGTTTTCGGGTCTTGTGATAATAATACCTTACAAGGAGGAAGGTGAAGAGTGGGTCATAATGCTAGTAACGCTGAGTCCACATGCCATCTGGATCAATTTAACCTGTCAGTGAAAATGACTGCTTTCACCTGGCAGCAGGGAGGAAACACTTATCTTGTTTGGTTGAGGCTCGTTGCAGTGGACCATCTTGCCCTTTTTTGGAGAGGCTGCTCCTGCACTTGAACTACATGTTCAAGTCTATTTCACTGCAGATGCTTTGAAGTCAAGAGATGATATGTAGATGCAAAACAGAGTGCTGAGAGCCCATGCAGCCTTCTCTTTCTGGGGTCTTGTTGAGAGGCAGAGACTGCTGTGCTTCTCAAATTAGTCACAACACAATCGTGACACTTGATGAAATATGACACCTAGTGGTCAAACATTTGCATTGCAAGTTCAGTGCAGGAAGCCCATACTAGGCAGGCTCACTCGTGTTCACTGAGTGTGTCTGTCCAAGTATGTAACTGTATAGTTTCACCATATTCTGTATTAAAAATGTAGTTTTAATTTGTAGTAGTAAAATCATTGCAATTATTTTCTGTGTCTCATTTTAGGGACTGTAAGAAAGTTATTAGGGTGTCGAGGGGGGCTGAATTTCATGTTTCAAGGTTATCAAGGTTTTTTAACCCTTGTCTTGACAACATGTCAAAATAATATAACAGTGTTAAATTGGTACAAGTTTTTTTTTATTGTATACCCAATGTAAACCTTAATATCTCAATAGAATGGCAAATGTGTGCTACCAATGTATTAATTAATAAATGAATTAATAAAACCTTAATAGTGACAGAACTGCTGTCCTCTGCATATGGCAAAGTGTACATTTATAAGCCATGCTGCATGTGAAAGTTGTGTTTTGATGTAACAATTATGTAACTATTAACTAAATTGCAAACAAAAGATTAAAAAAAATAAATAGAAATAAAAAAATTAATTTAATAAGATTTCAAAAATACAAAAAACTCTACCATGTTCTTCTAAAAAAGTGACACTACCTTACTGTGCCTTAAGCCAAAAGAAAAAAATCATTATTTTGCCCTCCTTTTCTGACCACCTTGCCCCTCAAAATAATTTTTGTACAGTCCCTTTCCAGTGGCATTCATTCCCTGCTCTCTATCACAGGAAGAGTAAATCTTGCTCTCGCTGTGCATTGGGCTGGTCCTGCAGATTGTTAACCCACTGCTTTGTGGCATGTTTTCATGGTTAGCCAAAACATCTGCTGCACCCTCAACCTCAACCCAAAGAAAGCAAGGGAAGAAGGCACAGCTGTGACTTAGAGAAACCGAACGCAACTACTGTAAACACAGTTTTACATAAGCAGACATGCCTTGATAAAATTAGGAATAGTATCAAAGAAGACAACAAGAGTGAAAAACTGAAAGATTGTGATTGCTTAACCCAGGTAAAATGAATACTTTGGGATGGGAAATAATTTAGGAATAAGTAGTTTTGGAGTACAAAGAGAGCAGAAATGACAAAAAAGAGACTCAAAAACAGGGGAAAAGGCTGAAGTAATGATGCACATATAAGAGTTTTTTACGCTAAGTGTCTTAGTAAAGCATTATCAACTTTGTCCAGTTCAAGTTCCAGTTACCAAGTGATAAATCAGATTAGCTCCACTCAGAGGCAGCCACCTCCCAACAGCTGCTTCTGGGCTGCTTACTCTAAAACAAACTGCCAGAGGGAGAAGAAGAGAGTGAGAAGAGCAGGGACAGGAGAGTTAAAAACAATGAGTTCAGCTGGGATAAGAAATAAGCAGAGGGTGAGAAAGAAAGAGGGGAACTAATGCAAGAAGACGGGAGATGTTTAGAGGAAAATGGAGAAGGAAAGGAAATGGCTGACAAAGAAGAGCACTGAGAGATCAGTGTTGGAGAAATCTGTTAGAGATGGTCAGAGAGAAATGATCCCAGGAAATGCTGGTGAGACAGTTGATGAGACAGATACTGGGAAAGACAGGGGAGAGGGAGGGGTGGGGATAGTTTGGCAGATCAGATTTACAGAGACGTGTGGTGACTCAGTGGTATTTTAATAAAGCTCACACATTATTGTCTTCATGTCTCAGGCTTTCCCAACATAATTAACCTTCCTGTTTACTCATATGTCAAGCTTTGTGAATTACATCATAAATGTGTTTTTGATATTGGGCTGTGCATTCCACTTTATCTGAAAAGAGGCCTTTTCAAATAAACCTTATGGCTGTCTCCTGGCCCAGTTTTTTGTGGATCTATTGAGAACAAAACATCACTATACTGCTATATGGCCTTGACTGGTGTTTGGAGGAGGATAAGAGAGGTATGAAGATATCTCCTCCAAAGTGCTCCTTTCTCACACACACACACCTGTTGTCCTCTGTTTCACCTAAAACAACACTGTCTGTGTGGGTCTCCCTGTTTCCCATGGCCCGGCAGCAGGCGTTGTTTTCATATACCACTCTTCCAAAACACCATTGTGTCGACAGCTTTGCTTACACAAGCAAGTAGAGTTGAGAGTTAACCATTAAATACTGTCTTGGTGTAGTCTTCATGAACGTCCTAATGACTACTTCAGTCCACTGACTTCCCAAAAAAGCTGCACTCTGTATGAGTGAGAAAGACTTGCATGCTAATAGGATTATTACAATAGAATGAGTTGTTGCTTAGCAGCACAGGCAGAATGTGTTGTGTGCAACTGGTGATTTTAAGTGCAGGAAATATATTGACAAATGGATTGATGGGAATTTGATACAGATGTTCATGTTTTCTAGAAGATGACTTTAGTGATGTCCCAACTTCATCTAGTGCGACCAATATGTAAAAATGTCCCCTTCTCTATGAACATGTCACTTCTAGAAATGCCTCAGTTGTATTTTCAGATTAATGCTAACATACAAAACTTGTATACTTTATTTACTGCACTATGGTGATATTAACATGCTGATAGCATTATGATATTTGGTAGCTGTTAACATTTAAACTTGACAACGAAAGACATGTTAGCATTGTATTTGAACAGCTCAAACAATAGCTAAACACAGTTGAGGTTGACAGTACAGCCCATGCCCAGGGTTGCCAACTCACGCTCCACGGGTGCTGCGTGAGACACGTTTTCACATTCAGTCTCACGCACGCTGCCCAAACAATTCTCACGCCAAAACACTACGACTGCAACACAGACAAATAGCATACGTATTGGTTAGGTACTGTAACCCCAATTCTATGAGTATAGGCTCTTAAATTCTCTCTGTTTGGTCCAAACCATGTGCGCGATGCTTATCGTTGTGTTGACCGCTGTTCTAGCAGAAAACCACGCGCCTGGTGCGCATAAGGCGTTCAGGCCAGCCAGTGAGTGAGTGTTCATATTTGACTGAGTGAGTTAAGGAGAGAGAGTGTGTGTGTGTGTGTTCATGTATTGGCTGGAATAGGATAGGTGTTCTTTTGTTTCTTTTTTATTTCTGGTTCTTGCTACTTGTGAAAATCCAATAAAACAGTGTAGTTTTGAAAGTGGAAACAACAGGCCTTTGACTTTCGTGAGTGAATGAACCTGTGTGCCCTTTTTAGGGTTAGTGTATTTTTAATATTGTGAAATTGTGAGTATTTCCCAGAGTGGTGTAGTCAGGCTATATCTTTGCGTTCTACGATATACGGTTACCACATGTGTACGGTGTCTCCTTTTTAAAACCCTGATGCGGAATTTAGTCCATATGTGCACATAATAAAGTGTTTGGCATTTTATGATTTGATTTGATTTTTTGTGTCTGGTTTCACTTGATAACAAAGAACTAATTGAGGCCATTTAAATGGTATGATGACAAAGCAGGATATTTTCTTGTTCTTTCCATTTGGCCCTAATTCCGTGAATACAGCAATAGACTGATGAATTTGAGTCAGGTATGGCAGTGTAGAGCTGGGTCTGACAAGATGAGTCTAAGATGTCCTAATATTGCATTTCATGGTTTTTCTTTTCACCCTCTAGTGAAATTAACAATTTTTGCCCCACTGGTGGTAAGAATCTGAGAATAGTGTTTAAAGATAAACTATATACTGTAGCAATTTGGATTTCTTGTGTGTAATGAGCATTACATCCTCACGAGGCCGCTATCATGGCTCTAAACTTTTACTCTTGTATTCGTAATCGCATGTAAAAAAAAAAGGGGGAAAAAGACTTTTGAGCCAGTCTCAAGCTTCCCACATACTTGTGCCTCAGCGTGCAGTCGCTCTTTCTCTCTGGCTTGTCCGCTTTTGTGAATTTAACACCTGCTTCCTACACTGGAACAGCACCTAGCAGTGGCCAGCTGAGGATGAAGCCTCTCAGCACTTTGGCTCTCAGGAAAACACATCAGGACAGACAGGGACCAACCAAAACATGTGGAATTGCTCAGTGGGTCTACCATACAGCATGAGCCTTTCACATATGATAATAATCAGTGTTGTATCTAAATTCTCTGGAGAAACAATTGCTCTTTTGAAGCTCATTGTGCAGTCTTTAATACTGTAAAGTGATGTGATATCCCTAAACCACTAACACTTCACATACAATTACCCACTTGGAAATGTTGTCAAAGCCTATGGAACAAATATGCTTTGTTCTTTTAAACTATGGCAAAGATGTTTCCAGTTTGGGAAGTCTTTAATGTATCATTCCTCTCCTACAGAGCATGCATGGTCCATTATTCACAGCATTTGATGTACTAAGCTCTCACCCAGATAGATTCAGGCCATATCCTAGATTGCAGCTGTGTGGAATTCATTGCACATTGTTTTCAAAATAAATTTGAGTTCACATTGTGGATTTGCTATAGACACGATTTTGTAATATAATAACATGAGGACAGCATCATCTGGGATGTGGAGCGCATGACCAAGAGGATATCTGAGCTGCTGCGCTACAGGCATCAACAGAGGATTATAATGAATCTTAATGAACTATACTGATCATACATCTTTTTAAAGGATTTTCTGAACATTCACGTCTTTTAAGTCTATTGTCTTTTTATTTTTGTATTTTGTAAGTAACAAGATATCTTGACTGACAAAAGGATGTATTTGTATCCCGACAAAATCCTGGTATTAAAAAGTGATGTCTCATGATAAATCTCAGTGGGAACAAAGCTGTTAAAGTGGGACAGATGGAAAGCAATTTAAAGTGTTGGAGGCTCTGTCCTCTCTTTTATTAGCCAAAAAAATGGAGCGTGGTATAATGAACTAGATTGGACTGATGGATTTACAATTACAAGGGAAGTGAACATTTGGGAATGTATAATGTCACGATGTATCACTCGTTGGCACGTGAGCGAACAATGAAAGACAGGCGCACACACGCAAAGAGTCCCACTGACCCTGCTGGAATGCCCTTGAATGTACATATTTTCTTCACAAGCTCCTTATTCTCTCTTTAGTACCACACAGAGTGACATGCTACTCAAAACATGCCTTAAATCCTCTCTTAAAGGAGACAGAAATACCCAGCACAAAATTACATCTGTGGTGTAGACAGATTTCAACTGGGAAGAAGCCTGAACTTCTATCCCTTCTGTTTGTACAAAGAACAAACAAATGTCTAAATGACAAGCCCAGGCCCCTAATCTTGACAGGCCAGGGTCGGGCAGGAAATGATGTCACAGTCACGGCAGCCGATCCCCAGACGCTGATAAGGTCGCTCTCCCTGGGAAAGCAAAACAAGGCTGAGACAGATAACCCCCTTGTCTTCCTTCCTCTTTTCATCTTGTCCCATCAAGACAAGAAAGATTTCAGCCAAAAGACATTGGTCATTGAAACAGTATGCTACGTAATAATGTCACCTATACATGCTCAAAGTGTTTGGGTCGGAACCAAGAGCAGGATGCCCTGGTTGAATTATCAATGCTGAGATTTCTCTTCTCCCCTTGTGTTAAATGAAAACAACCCGCAATACATAAAGTTAATTAATAGAGGCTGTGAGAGCAAATGGAGTGAGGTAATTGATTCAAGAAGAAGTGATGCAGGGGGTAGATTGCCAAGAGGAGAGTTGCAATTTTCCCATCCTTTAATGACGATATTAGCCTGAACACTCACTCACTGAGTCATGCTTTATAAACCACCAAGACCATAGGATGCTGTGTCTAAGTGAACATGGGAGGTTATGTGGGCAGTGTTGGTTTGAAGTAAATCACTGAAGGGGTCCTGTTCACTTGCCTTAGGGGTCTCCCACTCACTAGGAAGGAATTAGACATGGTGGGAGGAAGACAAGACGGAGCGCTCAGGGTCTCACCCTGCTGTGTTTGCGTGCAAGTGTGTGTGAATGTATGTGTTTATGTCTATACCTAAGAAATTGCAGTACATGTGCATGTTTACATTGCTTAATGAAGCCGTGTGGGTGTTTGCCCCGAACTTCCTGGCTTTAGCAGTATCTCCGGAACCCTCGCTCTATCTCTGTCTACATTTCTCCGTCTAGTTTTGTCTGGTTCTCTCGGTGTGTACCTATCTGTGTTTATGTCTGCATTTTAAGAGCAACATATCAAATCCCCACATTCACTGACTCACAGAGCACAGAGCAGCCCCCTCCATCCCCTCCACCCTCTCTCTGTTGGTTTAGATGGACGGCCCATCTGGTTTTCATGAAGGAGGGATCGAAACTGAGTGTCAGCATGCTGCGGCTCGCTTTCATTCCCCCCGCCCTCAGCTTCACTGTCTTCACGTTTTCTGGACTGGTCTGGACCTAGACAATAAGTGAGACAAAAACAAAAGTTGATTGCTTCTCTTTCTCTTAGATAGAGCCAGATGGATACATAGGCAAAATTTACCAATTTTAGCTTGCTTTAGCATGTCGGTGGATAAGTAACAATACATTGCTACATTGCAAGATATAGCTGAGCTCACTCTTAAAGCTGATATGATTGATATTTTAATATGAATCAAACAACTACTCCTTCTCTGCAGTTGCCCACAGCTCTATGGAGCTTGTTTCTGTCTTTAAGCTTTTTCTTTCTTTTTCGTTTTACACTGTTCAACTTTTAAGCATTTCTAGACAAAGCTAACAGGCAGTTTTTAGTGAAAAAGCTCTGATAAACCAACTGTACACTACCTGCCCAGCATCAAACATCAAACAGACAGTTAGCAACTAGCAGGTGAATGGTCAAACATTTAGTAACTAAAGATATTATATACTGTACTTACATTTGCTAGACATCTCAGACAGGAACACAACTCTAAAACAGTTCTGATGTTGCTCCACATCTCCTGGGCGTGTGAATAAGCAACTTTTTGCTAACACGTTTTCCATATCTACTTTAAAAGGAGTTAGTGTTGTGTTTACAGCTTGTTCCCATTGCCTTCAAGTGGCCCAAAAAGTGCAACTTTAAATATTAGTATTGGTCTCAAAAATCAAATTTATACAAATATAATACAATCTTAAATGTTGGGGAGTAGATAGAGATATTAAATACTAAAGATATTGAATATATAACATTAAAGATGTGAGTGGTGGTACTTTATCAAAAAAGTAAGAAGGAGATAAAGAAATTATTATTTAGGAGAGAATGAAACAAAGGAGAGAAATAGGGAATGGAACAGTCTACTATATTTTCAAGAATGTCACCTACATATTTTTGTGGTTTAGGGTGAAAGACAAATTAGCATGGCTTTCTTTCTGTGAAAGAAAAAACGTGAGGAATGCTCAAGACACTGCAGTTTCTGCAGAGTGGGAAACCACAGAGAGAGTTGAGAGAGAGAGAGACTGAGGCTTATATTTCATTTTTCCATCTGCAACTTCACCTGCTGAACAAAGAGAAAAATGTAATTAAATTAAATATAAAAATAAAATAAAGAAATATATCCTGCCCTTTCTCCTCGTGGTGTAAATATTCCTGAACTCTCCTGTAATTTCTGTTATTTGAATGAACAAACAGACAGAGGTTGAGGCCAACTGTGAGCTGCTTGTCAAAATCTCCTCACTCACACTAAATCTCTGGCCTTCAGCCGATAGAAATAAACAATTGCCTGTCAATCTTTTTCCTCCAGGAATGTCTCAATGATGAACCTGGAGTCTTGCAGCAGCAGGTTTTGGTTTTCATGCCCTATACATTGTCCACCTCCAGATGTAAAATGTAGTACAGAGGGTGTAACTCAACATTCCTCAGGCCTAATGTGAAGGTACAGCAGCACTCTTCCCATGCCTGCTGTTTGGCTTAGACCTCTGCAGGGAAGCCCCCTTTGATATGAGTCAAAGACTGGGCAGTCTGCCGGAAGACAATTGCTAAAGAAAGGAAATGAGAAAGCCCGGAGTAGACAGTGGAAGTCTACGGATAGGAGAGAGGAGAAAGACTGACTTAACCATCTAAAAGCTCCAGTGATTAAAATAGAAAGAAAGGGGCCACAAACGAGGGGCTGGATTTCTGCAGCTCTCTAATCCTGGGCCAAAGGAGTGTGTATGCATCAGTGTGTTTACATGCATGACAAAATAGGATATGGAATGTTTCAATTCTTACATGACATACAGTGACACACACATTCACTGGGTGTGTCTGTGCAGACTGGCATGCTTTTGTGCATCCATTTGTGATATATTATGTCTGTGGGTGTGCTTGGGTATGTGATAAAGCCTGTGTGCGTTTGAGAGAGAGCGAAGAAACACTGAAAAGCCTCGAGGGGGATTTCCTCTGAAAAGGAAAGCTTTTCTCCTCCCCCTCTCAGACACTCTCTCCTTCTCTCTCTCTCTCTCTCTCTCTCTCTCTCACCTCCAAACACTCAGAGAAGCCAGAGACACGAAAGAGAAGTGAAAGAGGAGCTGGAGGATCAACAGGCAGCATGACAATTTGTTGCTCTCTCCACACTCAGATTCGTGGAAAGTTTCTAAAGGAATATACTGGAATGGAAATTACTTTAGTTACTTTTCGAACAAGACAACTCACTGTCATGGGGATGTTCTTCAGTTGACTTCTGTTGTTGATGCACTAAACATGGCAAGTCTCTCAGCACAGAGCCCAGGCAGTCTGTCTGGAAGGGATTATCAGGACCAAAAATGAAGAAACTTTCGGCCTGATTGAGATCAAACTCCTGCCAAGATGGTGAAGTAACATCTAAGTTTTACTTCTGTGTGTCATTCCTGTCTGGTTTAAGATTTTAAAGTGCTCCACTGACCCAGTAACTGAGAGCGTGAGCCTCTGGTTTGGACAAGTGTCTTTGTTTCTTTCTGTGGCTTTGCCAGTCATGTGTGACTGAAGTTTTAGAAGCCTGATATGTTGTAAGCCTTGTTTACACAAAGGAAAACAATTATTCCAATGCTTTTAGCAGCAATATTTTTTCCAACTTTGCACAGGATTGATGCACAATCTTTGTTCTGTTTTTATGAAACCGTACCTAACACGAAGCTAATGTCACAGCACTCTTCAAACCTTTTTGTTATCCTGAGCACAGTTGGTGGTGGGACTGTTTCACATCAACAGCCCACAGCATCTCAAGCTTTTTAAGTGTGCGCACGCTGACAAAGAGAGAGTGACAGAGAGAGGCACATTGCCCTTTTGTTTTGCATTTTAAGTCCTTTGATTTGGACTTAATTAATGCGGATGGCACACATACTTCAGTGAGTGGAGAGGGTTTTGGTGTATAAATTATTTGACTACTTTTCATGTGCACATAATGGAATTCTCCAGTTCAGTGTTCGGCACATTAAAGAGCTCAATCCACTGGAGTTTTTTTACGACTGGAGAGGACTAGTCTAATCCCGGTCATAACAGAAACTAATTAATGACAGTGAGTGAGCCACAGGATGGGTGATAGACTTTGACGATGGGTTTGTGGGAGGATGTGGCTTCTTTGAACTTTTATTTATTGGTTGTTGCTCTTGCATAAATTGTCAAATAACTGCAGATAAAGGGTTTGGGTTACGGTTAGACAAAGACGGTGACAATAATGCATATTTTGCTTACTGTAACTAGCATACATTTTTGGGAAAATGTAATATATTCATTCAATCTCCACATTATTCATCTTTCTATTAATTCAATGCACCTTTCTTCTTTTTATGGAAAGCAGTCAGACCCATAACATCTGTCCATGCGTGCCAGATACATTTACAAAGAGCGTGAAGGAAGGACATTTAAAGAAAGTCCATACTTGGCTGCTCATTGTGGCCACCACTGTACTTTGTCCTCCCTTGACATCAACTGCAGCACTTGTTTGACCAGCTTTTACAGCCCCAACTGTTTGTTTTACTTATTGCATGACTGATGTCTGATTGTCTTCCGTGACCACCCTCCTACTTACAGTCATGAGCCTACAGAGTCTAAATTATTAGATTACTGCTTACTGTGCATACCCAGGAGTTTCTATCTTAGGTAAACACTCATACAAATACAAAACCCAGATTCCTGGCTTGCACCTTGCTGGTGTGCATTGTATTTGCATTTAGTTACTGTGTGACAAGGACAACAAAGAATCATTCATTCACCAGCAAGGTCAAGCGCTTTCTTCTTAATTCCTTACAGCAGTATGTGCTTTGTTCTTCATTGTATCGTCAACACGGTGATCTGGCAGACTGCAGAGACTCTGTGCAGTGTTACAGCCTGTTGCAGTATTCAAAGTCAATTCAATTTATGCAAATTGTCAAAGCATGTAAAAGAGTTGCTCTTGTGTTTTGGATATGATCTCATGTTGCCAAAACATCAGTTTGTGCTTAGAAGGTTTTTGTGTGATTCATCCGTATTGTAAAAATGCCAACCGTCATTAGCAAAGGTTTTTATGTTTTTAGAAGTGAACAATTGTAGATTTAGACTTTTATAAGGCAAAACATGTAGTTTAAATTATGTTTTTCTTAATTTAAAACTCTGAGACTGATCTTTTTAAACCTTCATTAATTGGTTTTGGGTCTACTTGGGAGCAGCGCAGCAAGCAATAACTAAAACAAATTATCAGCTTATAAAGTTGAAATGGTGAATGTGTTAGCAAACAGTTGCCTATTTACACATCCAGCACACACGCAACAACATTAGCAGTCATTTGGTGTCGTGTTTGTGTTCACCTGATGAATCTACGTCCAATATTCACTCTCCTCCTAGCTCTGCTTTGCACTCCACCAACTCCTAGCATAAATATCTGGGTCTTTAGATGCTAAATGCTCCACTATTTTCACCAGCTAGCTGTTTGGCTCTGGGCTTGTAGCATGCAGTGGGTTCATCAGAGCTTTTTTGCTAAAAACTACCTGCTAGCTGCATCTAGAAATGATTCTAATGAGAGCGTTGACAGTAATATTGCATAACAATGAGCTGAAAGATGCTAGAGCGCTCAGTAGAGCTGAGGAGAACTCGGGTGATAATTCTCTGTGGCTTCGTCATAACAAGCGACCACCTTTCACATACATGTAATCATTTGACCAATTGCTGATATGAAAATATTGATTATAGTAGCTTTAAGCCTCTTGATAACTGACAGCAACAGTCACATACCTGCTCCATATTATCAGTCAACTTTTCAGTTCACAGATACGCTCATCAGCCATAGTGCATTTTTCAACCACTCAGATTAGAGTATGCATGCACATACTTAATATATTAAGTGTTTAATTGGATGACAGTATACATACTGACCTGGCTTTACAGGCTCAAAGCTGTGTCTCTGGCTCTTTAACAGCCATGGGACCGTCATCAGCAGCTCCCTCCCCTGTCTGCAACAAGTCATCACATCTTTACAATACTATAGTCTGTGCTCCCTTTGGCAGTCAAGTAATACTTCCGGCCCGCTGTGCCATTTGCTGCGATTTTACTAAATTTCTACAGAGGCAGATGGAAAATCCACACAATAAACTGATGTGATTTGTAGAGAAAATACATATAATTGCAGACATCTGCCTTGTGGAGCTATCTCTTTTGCTTCAGCCAGCAAGTCGAGGTTCTGAGAGTTGCAAACCATATTTTCAGTGTGTTTATTATCTCTGTATCACAAAGTGGGTCAAACTCAACAGAGGCTGTGCAGTGTATTTTCAAAACAGAAACCTTGCCAAGTGTTCGGGGGAAAATGTCTGCACAGCTATAGGCTGTCTGTGAGTCGTTTTTCAGACAGCATTGTCTCTAGAAATGCAGTTACAGCAACATTGTCGTTTCCTTTCCAGACTGTGTTTGAAAGTTCCTGTTGTTGTGTCTCCTCTGGTTGCTCTTTTAGGAGGATAACAGTTGTATTATAGCTAGTTCAGTGATCATGATACATCATTCCTCAGTCAGATAAGTTTTTGTTGCTTGAACGCAAAACCAGCTGAACTACTTCAGCTTGATCTGCTGGGTAGAGTTTGAGGTGGCACACTGTGTGACAGGGCAACATTTACTGAAGCACAAGGCCTTCAGATTTTCTATGTTAAAGCTTTGTTTGACAATGCAATGGGTTTTTTGACAAAACTCAGTAACTTTCTATCATTGATCTACGTCTTGCATTTTTTTTCCAAATGTGCGGAACGCTATGTAGACTGCTCTAGCTCTGTTTGGAGTTGTGCATTTATTTGGACTTACAGAAAACTTTGCAAAGCTCAAGAACGAAGAGCAGCAGATGTCCATGTTTGGAACACTCCTTATAAACACATTCACATGCTGACCAACTAGCAAACTTCTTGTGCTGGGACTTAGTGGATTTCACAAGGCCTTCTTTTACTTATTACTTATTACAAATTTATTGTCCATTTTAACATTGTGAGTTATGTACTATGGGAGCTATTATGGTGTGTAGCAGTGTCCCAAAACAAGCCATTTAGAATTTTATTCCTCACAGTTTGCCAGAATACTTGTGGAAACGAGCTGAGATCCAAGATACTTTTGTATTGGTTTTTCTTTTCATGTTAAATGGAAGTGGTTCTTTATGAATCAGTCATGAAGACATTCCAGGGGAAAAACTTTGAACTTTTCAATTGTAACATGTCAGGTTTTACTTTTAATGGACACAAGGACCTTTTTTTTCTTTTGGGAAAGCTTGCCAGGTCTTTGATATTTTCTGTTTTATAGCCACAGCTGTGCCCACTGCAAACCCCGCTGCACTTCCTTGCCAATCACCTCATCAGGCATTTGGCAACTCTGGTAAACTATACACCTGTCTGATCCTGTGCTACTATTTGAAATATGCTGACCTGGCATCACAGGAAAGGAGATAATCAGTTTTTTTTTTGAGTGCATCCAGAAGAGTATCCTCAGTTCAGTGAATGATGCAGGCATTGTTTCAGAGCACTGTTTTTTAAATGTTGCATTTCACAACATGTAGTCTGCACGTCTGTGAGTCAGTGTTTTTTGATTTCAGAACAGATGACAGCAGAGATTAACGTCGGATACGGAGACACTTGGTTGATTGTCCTACATAATGGTAAAAGACAGATATTTTCAGCAGTGTTGTTTTGAGACTCGGGATGGATTAATGAGTCACTTGGAAAATCAAATCTCAGCTCACCCCACTACTACTAGTACTGTAGATACTGGTCAGTTTTAAATGATTGGATCTCATACGATATGAAACCAAAAGGCCAAACCAGAAACTTAACACACTATTTATGTGACCTTTTCACTTTACAAGCATTGCTTATCATACTCATAAACTACTAAATGGATGAATGAATGAATTAATTAATTAAAAGAACCCTGCCAGATTAAAGGTTAGTTAGCGAACACACGCCGTGTTTACTCTTGGCAGCAGTGACTTTAAGAAACAATGTAGGAGTTTTGTTTCTTAGAGGCCTTTTTATTCGTTGACAGGATTTAAGATGGTTTAGCTGAATGGAGTGCCCCTCTGCTGAGTTTAACTAGAGTGGATCATACACAAAGACAGCACTGTCTCAACTGCCAAACAGGAGATACAGAATGTTTAAGGAGGAAAAAGTGGAGGAGTATGGGAAATAACTGAGAGATAATGGTAACACGTTTTTGATTATGATTGCTCCAAGACTCAACTTCTTCCCACCTTTGTCTTTTGTGTATAACTAGTAATAGTAATGTGTAAGCTGCCAGTGAAACCACAAATGAAGAGCAAGAAAGGTAAAATCTGCATATTGACATGACTCACTAGACATTTATACGCTCTTCCTATGATTATATTTCTTGTGGTTTGCTGTCGTATCCCATCAGCCCTCTTTGTCCACGCTCTGATTGGCTGTTGGTTGGTGTGAGACTCTTGGACATATCTGCATGTCCATACAGGCAGAATTCAGGTAGTCCTCAGGATTTACTGGCAGGTCTTGACTCAACTGTCGCTTGTGCTTATGTTTTGCTTTTAGCCTGGAATCAGAGTGACAGTCCATTTCTTATGAGTATTTCAAGTAAATGTGATGACCAGTCAAGACAAGAGACATAAACAAATCCTTTCAGCATGTCACATCAGAGGCTGTGTCCATTTAGTGGTAGTTAATTTTTACAATCACATTCTAGTCAGCTTACCTATTCTAATCTTTTGAGCCATACACAGACACACATTGTGCATAACACACCTTGACAGCTTGTTTATATTGTGGCTCAAATCTCGCTCCTGACTTTCTTTGGTCAAAGCCCAAGGCAATATTGAGAAACCTGTAATTATCTGCTTAATACTCAGCACTGCAAAAAGTCCTAGGGGGCCTGAATGGTGGACAAGACAAAAGAGAGTCAGTGAACCTTTATAACAGATGCCTGTTGTCTGCACTAGCATGCCAATTCAGCTCAAACAATGATCTTTGTTGGAGACTGGAGCTCTTTTTAGAGTTAAATCACTTCCTGCACTGGACATCAGTGGGCAGAGAGGGAATCCCCTTGTGTTGAATGTGTAGAGGAGGCGGCGGTGGAATGTGGTCGTCAGCTGGACATCGATTGAACCCTACTGTCTCTGCAGGCCAAGATAAAGGCTCAGGATTTAAGCGTGATTGAATGCTCCTCACTGGCTGATTGTGGGAGTAAAAACCTTAGAAAAAGAAGTAACTTTTTCTTTCTGTTTCTTTCAACCCACGGATACTGTACACTCATATACATTAAAGAATTGTGCTGTTATAGCGATGTAGGGAAGTGACTGTGTATGGGTGCTCACATGGAACTGAACAAATTGCTGTTAACCAGGAGTTTCTGTGATGGGAGGAACTTTTAATACAAAAGGAACAGCTACAGCCAAAACAGCAGAGAGATGAACCTGTAGAACAGAGTTTGATGGGACACTGCATCCTGACTAAAACTTAAATTTTTTTTAATATAAAATTATTATACTATTATATTATTTCCTGTATCTTATAACATTCAAAAAAACATTAAACAGACTCATGTGAACAGAAACAATAATCATTCGAGATGGTATAATGTGGCACATTGATGGTGGAGCTAGGATGCTTAGTGCAAACTGGTAAATAAACCCATTTCATCTAAATTATGATGCTGCAATACATTTTTTTGTATTTTAACAGCTGTGATATTTGTATACTGTTCACATTTTAGCCTGTTTCAGCTGTAACAGATTTGTTATTTCCACTACATTAAAGGACCAGGAAACTCCAGCATACATCTCAGAACTTCAGGTGTATTCCTGGTGTTTATGGAGGATATGCGTTGACATTGCTTTTTTATGTGGCATACAACCTCTTCACCTCTGCTGAGCCCCCAAACTAGCCCTCCAACTATAAATTGGGAGAGCTGTGATATTGGGAGGAAACAAACAAATATCTTGAAAAAGTAAATCTCATAGGAATCAATAATAATCTGTATGCCAGTCATGGTGTCACATGCATGGCCTGTAAATTGCTTGCTTACTGAATTGTGCAGGTAGCTAACACGTTTTAACCAGTTGAGCTATGGCCATAGCCCAAAAGGACTGCTATCATTTTTCTATTATTATAATTATGATTATGATTAAAATTGGTTTGGTTTACAAACACCAAACCAATAGTAGCTATTCAGGACACAAATCACATTTGTCTCAGAAGAATTCACGCTGGACCTCACAGTTTGGGCCTGTTTGACTTGTTGTCTGGCAGTTTGTCAGATGTAATGAGATACAGAGGAACTCACAACACCGGCAGCTATCCTAACTGCCCTCAGTTCGTTTGGCTTGCTTGTCTGAACTGGGTCCAGCTAAGCTATGCTTAGCAATTCTCAAGAGCGTCTCACTCATATGAATATCACTAGCCAAACCACCCACAGAGAGGGGTTCCAGTCTGTGGGGGAGAAGAACGTTTCATCCTTTTAACCTCCTTTGGTTTGGGAAGAAGTTTATCCAGGCATAAGCGTTTGTCATTTTAGCTAGAGTGTTAACAAGATGTTTAAATCTCACGATTCTCAAGTAATGCTATTATAATAAAAAGTAACTAAAAGTTTAGTTTAAGGTTGAATTTTAGTAAATGCTTAAATTTAATTCAACTTAGGCTGAGGAAGAGTTGACAGGCTCTAATAATTGTTGATGAACCATCAATGAAATTTGCAGGTATAAGTCAGTAACAGCACAGACACCAAACTACACTTATTAAAATGAAAACTTACACATAAGAAAATTGAATGTCTCAGCCCTGTACAGTAACCTCACAGAGCTGCGTTGTGTTAGATATGACCTCAGGTTTATCTTTGAGAAATACAGTAGAACCCCAAGTTGAATGGCTGCAGTCAATCTACAGCTGTGATGCATTACCACTCAAGAGCCGGCCTCAAAGGTATTCTGTTCTCCATTTCCTAATCTATTGTGACAGATGTGCACAATCAGAGAAAGGAAGCATTCTTTTCCGCTGAGGACATGCAATGTCTACAACAGATTTTAAGACTCAGCAAAAGCGGTCAAATATTGATATGGATTTACATCCATTAACTAGACAGACATTTTAAACACCTAATTTGGAGAAACCCACCTTGTATCAATGTAAAGACTCAACTGAGTGGTACAAACAAAGTTGAATGATTTACTCAATTATTCAGTGAATCATGAAACAACTTTACAACTTTTGTTTCCAATGTTTCATGACTGTCAAAGGTGCTCACATAAACATGCGTTAGCCAGCACAGTCCCAGTGCTAAGCAGTGTGAGGTCTTTGAAGCTGCTGCACTTGTGTTTACCCAGGGCCGGTCTCTGGTCTTGGTTAGGCCATCAAGCTAAATGAGGAAGAGGCTAAAAACAGACTTCTTTGTGGGCCTGGGAGATTAACACAGCAGGGTACTGTGAACTGATTATTTGAATGGTACGCCTGCTGTGGTTTGAGGCTAAGACCTGTCGAGATCCACAATAAGTGCCAAGTCCTTATTTTCAACTGTCTACTCAACATGAATATTATTCCTTTTCTTTTCATTACAAACAGACATTTATTTGACTGTATTATATGTGAATAAAAGAACAAAACGGTGCATTTCAATATGCTCTACAGGTGCTAAATGAGATAAAATATAGCAAAACACAACATAGACAAAGTACTGTACACTTCTATCCAACACGAGACAAGACCGAATGGTATATTAGACACATTGACCTAGTATGTGAAATACATGTGTCTAGAGTATCTACATGAAGTGTATGAATGTCAAGTGTATTGGTGATTTTTAGCCAAACTAGCAGCGTGGCTTTGGGGATGGCAATGTCAGTCAGTCTATCCATTGATTGCGAAATCATGAGGTTGAGGATGGATTGACATGAGATTTGGTACAGATAAAGGATTTATGGTGCTCAAAGGATGAATCCCCTGACTTTTTCTCTGATGTCACTGTGAGGTTCACATATTTGGCTTTGAGTGAAATTTCTCGACAACTATTGAATGGATTGACGTAATGTTTTCTACAGACCTCTTTTCATCTGAACAATTTTTGCGTGTTTAGCTGGACTTCACCCATGGCACAGCTGGTGCCAGTAGCTTATTCAGTGCAGGCTATTGTACATGCAGTAAAAACTAGCACCAAGTGTGGCTCTAGACAGAAAAATGTGTCATTTTATGCAGTTGCATCTTTATAAGAATGTTTAATGAAACTCTGCGTTTCTCTGCTCTTCTTTGCTCCTTCTTTTCACTTTGAATAAGATCAGATGCTGACCCTGGACAAACATACCAGTTTAAATGAAGCATACCTTGGCCAGACTTGAAATAAGTTGCACATACTCATGCGGGACAGACTTAATCATCTCCAGATTAAGCTGAAATGCTTTTCATTAGGCTCACCCAAAGTTTCCCTCTTGAACCCCTGAACATGACAGTTTTTAATTTACCTCAAAGCTGATGTTTACATTTTGGCAAATTTCAACTTTTATTGCAGGTTTTTGGTTTGTTAGAGAAGATATTGCCTTTACTGATACAGGTAGGCCCAGTAATAATGTACTGATTCAGAAGTGCGTATGTGCCACTTTTTCATTTCGTTCCAGACTCTGAAACTAAAAACTCTTTGAGGGATTTTAAAGGAGCACAGGGAGGGGTGAAAGGCCAAGAGAAGTATCTCTCCTGTCATTTTGCATCTGCATAGCATTTGTTCTTGACATATCTCCATATCAGGTCCAGACACAGTTATGAAGAGCCATGGTTGACCATAGCTGAAACACAGGTACAAGCACATAGCATATTATCTAAATCTTGAATTAGCCCAAAATTAAAAAAGTATAGGTATTAAAGATCACATAAACACAAAAAGCAGGTCATAACTGGACCCCTTTAAGGGCAGGTGCTGTGATTCCATAGCCACTCTAAAATTTGGCAAACCTATTTAAGGGTTATGTATTATACTTTTTCCACTCCTCCCTTCCTCTTAACTATGGCCAATTATATCCATTCACAATAGACCTTTTTATACTCAAAACTACATTAAAAGGCCATTCAATAAAGATTTAAACCAAAACTGCAATACCAGCGTTTCAGTTTGAGGGCAGCTATTTTAATTATATGAGACAAGATAGTCTGTAATGGAAGATTTATTCTAAATTAAATATTTTATTGTCCATGTGCCTCAGTTAAAAGGTCAGTACAATTCTCATTTGAAAAGAATGTGCAGATCACACCACTCCTTTATTTATGCATCAACATTAATGTTCCGTTAAGCATTCATTATATTCACAGCAGTTGTATTCTTGGAAGCATTTGCTGTCAAGTGTTTTTTAATTTGATCTTTGCAATCCTAGTTTTAGGGTTTGGGGGACGTCCCGTGGTTTTGGCACATAAGCATTTGTTAACTTGAGGTCCAAAAGTCGGCTATTAGATGCAAAAATCACAAAAAGAATGCTTAAAATTTAAATGGATTTCTTTTCTTAGATGTTTGTAATTAAGTCATTTACATATGTTGTTTCTCCTGATTTACTGTGTTTTTTATGTTTTGTTGTTGCTGGTATTCTTGAGATGTCTCACAGTATATACATATATATTATGTTATTATACAAAACTCGCCTCACTGACCACCATCTCCTCTTGTCCTCCAGAACCCAGAATCTTTGGACTCGTCCATCCAGAGTGCCCTCTCCGCCCTCTTCCCACCTTTTGAGGCCACAGCGCCCATCGTTCTCAGCCAGCTGTTTCGCACCATTGAGGAACGTTACCACGGTGATGCATTACAGTGCCTGCTGGACTTCCTCATCCCCTCCAAACACCTGCTGGAAAGTGTCCAACAGGCAGCATGTGTGAGTATTGACATATTTCAGTGCAATACATCTGCACTTTTTCTTCCTCTTTTTTAGAGTATGTTGCATATGCACACATCTTTTGACTCTTCGTAAGATGTACTAGTACATACAGCAGTTCAGTTTGGAGATACTTAATGTATGTCAAGATTTATTTCACTTAGTTATTCAGTTATAATTGACCTAATTCCTTCATATACAGTTTAGGGTGGTTGGAAGTGCCGTTGTCTATGTATTCCATTATGTATTCCATAGATAATCAAGTTAAAACTAAATTAGACTGAAACAATGCTGATTTCATTTTTTTTAGGCTGGATACTCTGATGTTGTTTTCTGCTGTGAGGGCTGGCCTCTGTCTCTCCATGACAAAACCGTCATCCAGTTAGCACCTGTGAATCCTTTGCTACTGCGTCCCGGAGACTTCTATCTACAGGTGGAACCTTTTGGAGACCAAGCGGCTCGCATTGTCCTCAAAAGTCTTCTGGAGGGGGGCTGTCGTGAAGTGGAGGAGACCCCCGTCCCTGAGACTTCTTACCCCTGCATCTTCACTGAGGAATGGCTGCAGGACATCAATGAAGGACGTCATGGAACTCCTCTGTCACGTTGCTTGCTTTCCACAGACCAAGGAGTAATAAAATTGCCCTGGGCTAAAATTGCCATCCCAGAGTTTTTAGACAAGCCTAAGACCATGCCCACTTATCAGGAAGCTTCTCCTGAGCCAAAACAGATCTCAGTTCCATCCCATTTTAACTCCTCCACCCTTCCGATGGAAGCCATTTTTCTTCCTGCAAAAGGCAGGATGTCAGCATCTTTGAGACCTGTGGACTGTTCTTCCAAACTTGTCAAAATGGAACATGAAAGACGAACCCCCATATCATGCTCCAAACCTCTGATAAAACCTGTGGGTTGGGTTTCTCCTAATACCTGGGACAGCCATAACTATAGAGAGATTGAGGGTGATTATGTAGACCTGGTGGATATTGCCAAAGGGAAGGAGTTTCTGGATAAACAGAGAGAGAGCCATCCAAATCCACCCAATTCAGTTTTGTTCAAACCTGTCAGACCGCCTCCACCTGTACCACTTGGGAATTGTGTTCCCTTTCGACTCACTCTTCAGTATGCAGAGGAGCATTGTGCACCATGCAACCAGAGTAGGTTGGGGCATGAGCCCATTGACCAAGACTTGAAGTGTAGGTACAGAGACTCGTACGTGGCAGCACTCAGAAACCCAGTCCCTTTTGAGAGGGGGAGTGTAGACATGCTGGCTGCCCTGGAGGAGGATGGCCTTTGTGAAGAGAGAGAGTTAAGATCCAAGGCTACATATGAAGATCAAAGAGAAAAATTTGGAAACTTGTGTGACAACTGTAATAAACCTGTGATAAGTAATGAGCTCTGTAAACACAGACACTGCTGTGAGCCAACACCAGAGAACTTTGCATCTCACTTCAAAGACCTTCAAACGGGTTCTGAATCAGAAAACCTTATGAAGGAATCACCCACTGTTTTGAAATCAAACCCTGGTTTGAGCCACAGTCAGAAAGTTCAGATGAAACTTCTTTCCCACCAATCAGAACATAACGCTAGTGTGCATCCAGGATCTGATGTGTTCTTAGAGAACTGTGATGGCAACATGAAACCACATCAAAAGGTGGAGGTTGTGAAACCATCAGGAAAACACAAAGTTAAGGTCAGGTCTCTGTCAACTGTGTCAGAGACTTCTAAAGGGAGTCCACTTCTCTATAAACCTAATAACAGGAGTCATAGTGACATTTGCCCTGACACCATCACCAGCATCATGCAGTGTAAGAAAGGTGATCTGTTGGATCAGGTGACGCACAAGCTGGAAAGACGGAAGTCCCCGAAAAAAGGTAGGTGGAATTGGCAAGTTAGGGCTGAACATTCAAACTACTTTTTTGATGCAATCTTTCCCTTTTCTTTTCTGTCCTCTCTGCTTTTTAACCCACACCCACACACATAGTTTGTACATTGTTATTACTGCACACACAGCCATTTCTTTCTCAACGCTCAAAGGGCCACTCAGCATTCACACCAAACTGACTGACTGAAACTCGACCGTGACCTCGCGTGCTTGTGGGAATGTGCTCTACTGAGGGTCGCAGATCATAGGGGCTCTTTAGAAAGAGGGTTAAAAGTTCAAAGATCAGGCTTGAGTATGAATCTCCCCCTGCTGGCTGGGTTCTTTGGCAGTATGGCTACGTTTGTGTTATTTCCATTACAGAGGGAGTGAACGGAAATAGCATGCTGCACCCCAATGAAAGGGAGGACCTGAACCCGTTGGGTAAAAAGAAAGAGCAGAACATTCCTCTAATGTAGAGAGACAGCATAACACGCTGAAGGAGGTTTCTGTGTCCCCTGCACCCGCTGGCATGCACTCTCGTGCCCTCAGTGGGGCATGTTGAGATCTTGACTGGAGACATGCTTGTCATGGACTATTAAAGTAGAAGAGAGAGAGTACAGGCAAGGCTTTGTTGGCTCTAAGAAGAGGCCAATTAGGATGTCTGAAATCAAAGCCAGGCTTAGTAGCCAGGCCACCACAGTATTTTGTGTCCAGTGTTTAAAGGCTGTCTGTACACAGCTGTGCATCTGCATCCATGTCGATCGAGGACTATTACGAGTCATGGATGAAGAACTGAATAATTACAGTTAGTATAAAAGGGCAAAGGTTGCTGGGGAGAATATAAAGTTGCTGAAAGCTGGTGGTTTATAGTAAATCACTTTAGTCACTGGAGTTCAGTTCTCAAGAGGCACAGTTGTGGATTAAACAAGATCAACTTACACAACATACACACACTCATTTGTTTGTGCAATGCTCTAATTATATTTTAATTTATTTGATTGTCTTTTTGTGGGAAAACAATTCTGTTTGTGTTTACTGACATGCAGACTCCCAGTCAAGTAGGAGTGAAACTCCCTCCACCACAGATGGACCAGATTTCAAACTCCATAACTCAAAGAGAGAAAAGCCATCTTCTCCACAAGTTCACCTTCCTTCTGCAAGTTCTGACACTCCTCAGTCTCCACAAACCGAGGAATCAAGTTTCAGAGGCATCAGTGGTCTGCTTGAACTGGGCATTATTTGTTTGCCAGGTATATGTAACATACATTAAGTGAGCATTCACTCAAATAATATCTTCTGTATGATTTCTTAAAACACTTATGTAACATCAAGGTGTGAGAGACCAGACGTTAATTCTAACTGAGATAATCAGGCCTCTTGTTTGAATGGCAAAAGCTCTTCAAGGCCAAACATCAAATGTGGTGGGCTTTGACTTAAACCATTCACTGTGTCATTGATTGTCCAAGTGTTCTAGTGGTGGGCTTTTTGAAAAACATTTACATGTCACTAACCTTTTCTCTCTCCTGTAAACCGTCAGGCAGCAGGGACAGGACAGGCAGGGCAGTGGTGGAGGTCCATAGTGGCAGAAAGGAGTGGACGTCCCCTCTTGTGTCATCCCAGAATGTCTGTGAATTACTGCTCTACATACACTCCATACCAAGGTACTGAAAACAATGCCTAAAAAAGTATATGTGTATCAAAAAAGACAAAATATCTGTAAAGATGTAAAAATTTGTGTGAGTCATATTTGGAGGAGAGCATGATCCATGCCCAATATGTGGTGGTGATCTTCTCAGTTGCCCAGAGGAAAGCTGTGCTGTTGGCTCATTGCATAGCTCCCATGTTGCAGATATGTGACAAAAGATCTGACCACAAGAGGGCAGCAAATTACCATTTTAAATATTTCCAGCTTTGAATGACGCATATGATGCATGTTCTCACATCTAGACTAAGTCATTCATTACGGATCATCCCTTTGTATAGTTTATAAACTACATATTTTATGCAGAATCACACCGGAATAATCTGAATAATTCTGCCTAATATGTAGTTTAAGATCAGCTGGCAGTAACAATAACCTGCACTGACCCTCTGCCAAATGAGTGTCAATACTCACCCTCAGAAGTCTAATGGTGAACACTTTAACAGTATTCTTTGTTTACACTCGGTTTAATGGAGTCTTTGAAGTTCAAAAATCTCATTCTACTAGATAGCTTGGCCTTCCTCTGTCCCCACTAAAGAGCCATACCACAACAGTCTCCAGCCAGGCTGGCTGCCAACTGTCTGGTATGCAGCGCCTTGCTAGAATAAGCAACCATGTCTGATGTAGGCTCATACAACAGTAACCCAAGTAGGGGCCATTAAGAGGGCTGTGTGAAGGCGTCAAAGTATGGAATAGGATGAGTGAAGAAGTGTGTGTGTGTGTGGATGTCAGAGAGAGATAAAAAAGATAAGATTTGAGAAGTGGAATAAGTAAATAGGCAAAAGGCTTTGAACGATGTATTTATCACATAAAGAGCTCTGTGATGGAGTGAACATGTTTGAATGTGCTCTAACACGATTCAACGTTTCGGTAGGAAAGAAGTTCGAGAGCTGGGAATGACTTTGGTCATCAATGCCAGGAAAAAGCCTCCTTCGCTTCACCTCTACAGAGCTCTGCTGATGGCACAGGTTGAAAGAAACTTGCATGCACATGTCAGAATCAACAATTCCCACATTCACCCAAAAACACACACCATGTCATCAGATGCTGAAGGAGTCACACTCCTTCATTCACAGATATGGAGTCATTGTGTGTCTGAACAAATACTAACTGACACAAGTTTATTTCAAGTTTGTGCAAGTTTGTAATTTGTTAGTAGTAAAGAAATGCACAAGGGGGCGCAGTTCCCACTTTTATCAAGTTTGCAGTAAATTATCGCCTAATACACCGTAATACACACTGTGGGCCTATTGTACTTAAGGTTTCTTGTCAATTGAGAAGGTAAGTTAATAATTTGCGGTTTTGCAATGATAATCATTCATCTCATATCTAAATGATCAGAGCGACTTATGTTGAATTCAAACACATGACGGTCTGCCCTAATATTTTTGTCTTTAACTTACTGACCACCTGCTACAGGAGCAAGCTCTCCATGCTGTCCACAGTATCGTGATGCTGATGGATAAAGACACTTGTCCTCGACCTGAAAAGCAGCCAGGGTTACAGGTCAGAAATGAAAACATATTTCATGTTCTCTTTCAATCTCTTTCCTTTGATTAGGGTTTGACACTTACCTTTGTTTTTGTCTATAAGATGGACATGGTAACTTCTATGAAGGCCCTCAACAAGACAGTTGAAGCTTCCCAGCTGACCTCTGACCTGGGAGGGACCTTTACTTACAGTCATACCGACTGGCTGCAGTTCCATCAGGTATTGAATATTCACTCTGAGTTTACAGAACTGCTGCAGCTGTGGTATCACATCCCAGAAACACTGTGATTAACTGTGGAGTTTCCGTGGGTTCAGAGGAGGCTGCTGTTCAACCACAGTTCACCCATTTGGGAAAAGTCTATCCGCACACCCATGGCAAACATTCATCATCTCTGTTGTTCTTTAATGCTACATTTAGCTTTGGTCTTTGAGTCAAGGGAGGTTCTGGTCACAAGGGGAAAGTCATATCTGAAAGATAAATTAGATAACTCATAAAGGCGTAAATTACCCACTGTTAAGAGTGGGCAGATATTTATACTGGTTATGCAACACTGATCAGTACAAACCTCACTGGCTCAGGTCCACTGCCAGAGGCTGGTTGTGTATGTTTAGAATATAAGTGATATAAAATTATTTCAGTGTAATTTAATTGTAATGCACAAATAGTCATTGGAAATGCAATGTGGATGAATTTTAGGATTGTAATTAAAAACTGCATTAAAGTATACAAAACCCAACTTCCTCTCTAAATGTTTCCATAATAGACCAGGCCTCCAAAAACACAACAAGTCAAAATCAATTTTTCATGTTTTTACACAGTAAGGCATTAAACTGCAGGTCAGAGGGAAGCTGCAGTGCTTGGGTTGGGACCCCACCAACTGGTTGCAGTATAAATCTGAGGGGTTGTAAGTTGATTAACTGGATAGGAAAGCACACACAACATAACATAACAATTTATTGCTACAGAAAAAATGTTTTCTGACTTTTTTCCCTCATCTTTGAACTTTGTTAGTGAATTTTTGGATATTTATTTACAACTTCAGACCCCTAAAAATAAAACAAACTTTTATTTGGTAAAATGGGCCACCATTTGTAGACTTATGTAACATGTGACGAGGGTAACTAGGGGTCACAGTCCTCAAAGGTTGTGAAGAAGATGCGCTGTGGTGCTCTCTGTAAGCAGCAGACAGCAGCTATATAGTGTCTTTCCACCTCAAAGCTCTAGGGTTCATTACGATGCATCATCTTTTGTTCACTTCCCCTGAATGTTAAATTGAATCAATTTCAGAGATTGCTTTCTTTCATGACTGACCTGCGAGAGGCAGACAGTTTGTTGCAGAAGGCCATCAAGAAAGTGGACGGCAGCAAAAATATAGACACTGCCCAGGTAATACACAACTGCTCACATTGTGATTTCATGTAATTAGTGAAAGGAACATTTTGCACCAGGACACACATGTTGACTTTGCTTTTGCTGTGGCGGCTACAGGAAGTGCAGCAATGCATTCAGGAACAGAGGGCCTCGATGAAAGAGGTGCTAGAAGACGCTCGACTGGTCACTCTGCAAAGAGAAGGAGGGGCCGTACTGGCCAGAATGAGGAGAGAGGAGTTCAGATTTCCACATTCTGAGGACTATAGGTATCAGATAATAAAGTCTACTTAGTCAGTACAGTATACACTTAGAGATCCCAGCAACATTGCTCAGTGTTTTAATCTAATATCATCTGTATTGTCGTCCATCTACATTGTCTTGCATTGCATTGCTCTGCACACCCACACAGGTGTTTTCAATGATCCTGGCTGATTAGACCTGATAACGGTGTAAGTTGTCCCGCCCTAAAAACTACAACAAAGCAGATGATTGCGGTAGATGTCAATCACGTACAGTTTGTACACACCCATACAGTCCTGAGAGGTCTAATTAGGCAGTGTAAGTGAAAACACCTGTGCAGGGGCTTTAAAATCTTACATAGAAAATATATTATCACTTTATGAAATGTGGATTCTCTATTACTGATTAAACTACCAAACTAATAAGTAGAATTGGCCCCAACGCTACCAGCTACAACATTAAAATGCTGTGTACTTTATTGCTTCATTTCATTCTATTATTTGTTAACATAACACTGTCAAGGGTCTGCGTAATAAGTATTTTTACTTGTGATACTTTAAGTAAATTTTTCTGATGATCCTTTAGTTTATCAGTTATAGTTTGAATGCAGGGCTTTTATTTGTATTACTCTGTGGTATTGGTACTTTTACTTACATAAATAATCTGAACTCTGCTCCCACCATCTGGAAAACATATGGATCTGTTTCACAACTCTGTTTTACTGTAAGTCACAGTTGAGTTGACTTACAGAGAAGAATTAAATGCGCACCAGTAAATAGATATTATTAATCGTAAAAGAATGTTCCCACCTAAACTCAACAGCAACTGATAAATAACCAGATGGTTCTGTCGAAATATATATCTTAATATTGAGTATGTATGTATGTATGGCTAAATATTTGTTAGAAATGCACAGATTTTTATACTTTTTTTGTAATTACAGCAGAATGGCACCAATTCATCAAGGCAACAAGCAATTACAGGGCATGTGTAGTGTTATTATGCGCTCCATTTAACAGCTCTAATTAACTTATTACTTAAATAACATATTTAGCTATTTGCAAAAACTCCCATCATTATACACTTGAAACTACACATGATACTTTATAATGCAATTGTGTGTTCATTGTCATTTGTGTCAGAGTTTATTAATGTATGTTTCTCATAGAGACGCTCTGGAGTCAGTGACTACTCTGTACAACCAGGTGGAGGAGAAGCTCCACACTCTGGTGATGAGATCAAATGAGTCACTGCAACAACTGGAGTTCCTCTTCAGGCTCAGAGAGATGGAGGCCAAAATTAGCACGGTACTATGAGTTCTTTCAGTTGGTTCGCAATATTAAAACCTGCAATACGTTTTGAAGCAGATGAAATTCATGGTATTGTAGAAAGTTGGTCTTCTTTTGTACATGATCTTTTGCATTAATGTGACTATTTCTTACAATTAATGTAAAACTATGCTCACAGTTTGCCAAGCTATAAATCAACATTGTACAATTCTACATTATGTCCTGCAGGCTGGGATGTGGTTCAATACAGAAGGCGAGCAGAGACTGAAGGACTCTTACACAACAGATGATACCCTGGTGTGCATTGAAAAGACCTTGCAGCACTTTGATCTGTTTCTCACTCAGTCTAAGGTATTACAGCAATATAACAAAAAGGGGTTTGAAAATAAGAAAGGTTACCCATATTTGGCCATTTGTGTTTCTCTTCACATACCAACAGTATTCTTTCATTTTGGTGAAGTTGAAAATATACATTAGATTAGGGACTTGGGTAGAGGAGGAAATAAAAGTTCCAAATGACATATTATCGTTTATCACAGGAGAAACAACAGTATGCAGTGACCCTAGTGACAGAGGCGGAGGGAATTGTTGGCGCAAGTGATTCCAGTCCTGCAACAGATATTTTTCAAACTCTGGTCAGCACTTTCAAATCCAATACGGATGATTTTATGTTGCGGGCAGAACGGAGGTACAAAGAACTGGACACACTGGCGCATGTACACCGCTTCTGTGAACAGGTTTGTGTTTAGACATTTCTAATTTAAGTCTCTGACTATCTCCAATATGACCCTTAAATTGACTATTTTTTCTCTCTATCTTTAGGCGTCTGCCCTCGCTAAAGAATGCAGTCATATTTTGGAGAAGGTAGAGCAGGGATGTTATGCAGCTCAGACCCTGAGCACACTCCAGTTTTATGAAGAGAGATTAGGTGGCAAATTCTCCACCTTGCACTTCCAGGCTCTGAAAGCTAAGGCCTGTGCCGTTGGATCAGGGGCCTCTGGGGTAATGAGAGCGTGGAATGCAGCCTGGGTCCAGTGCCAAGAAGTCAGGCAGCATCTTGAGGAGATGCAGAAGAAGAAAGGCGTAGATAAGAACCAGATCCATCAGACCACAGCTGCAAGTCCTCAAGGGGAAGATGGAGGAATGGAGAAGAAGGAGAAAAGAAGTGAAGAAGATGAATGCTCCCTGACTCTGCAGCTAACCTCTCAGAAAGATGTAGTCAATCAAAGTGAAGGAGAATGCCCCAGCCACTATTTAAAACCTAATTTGAAAGAGGGCGAGAAAGGAGAGTCCCAAGCGCAGAAAATACCTGAAGTAACAGTTAAAAATGAAAAAATTACTCTTTTTCTACAAAACACAGACTGTCATCCACAAAGCAAATGGAGGCCAAGACAGCACCATAGTGAGGCAGATCTGAGGAGCGCAGACTCAGTTGACAGGGGCGAGGATTTTCCATTGCACAAACCTTTGGGTCGGTCTCGAAGCGAGGGCTCATGTGTGAGCTCTCAATTAACAAGCTTTTCACCTTTGAATGTAAGACACAAACACTGTCAGAGCATGATGCAGCCACTGGAACAAAATCAGAAGCCTGTCCAAAATCTGCCCATTTCCCATAACGAGAGTTTACGGTCAGGAAACCTGAGCTGTGAGTCAAAAAAAGACAGTAATGAAGTGGAGGGTGAAGGATGCAAAGACTCCACCCAGAGCCCGGAAGATTTAAGGACTCCAGAGGCATTACTCACACCAACAGAAAACAATGGCAGCAAT
>JAVQJL010046791.1:0-13905 GCA_036024295.1 Nannoperca obscura
TCAGAATCAAAAATCCTTTAATAGTTACACAGTGGAGAAATTTACATTGTTGCAGCAAAAGTGTACAGTGCAGAAAAGAGAAAAATAAAATAAAATAATAGTAAAAACTGTAAATAAGTATCAAATACACGAAATTACGTGAAAAACATTGGAGGATGCGGGAGTCAAACACGGTATCTCTCGCATGCTAAGTGGGGGCTTAACCAATTGAGCTAATTACCAGTTAAAAACTCATGAGACCAGCTAGGTACATATCCTTGTTAATAGGCACCCACGTCTTCCGGTAGGAGTACCTACCATTTCCGTTTTCTCTTAATGTGTGGTGTTTTTTTTAATGTGTTGTGTTTTCGTTAATGTGTTGTGTTTTCTGTTAATGTGTTGTGTTTTTGTTAATGTGTTGTGTTTTCTGTTAATGTGTTGTGTTTTCTGTTAATGTGTTGTGTTTTCCGATTTGCGTTTGTGTTCTGCACTTCAGGGCCACCTTAGAGGTCTAGCTTAGCCGCAGTAACATCGCTAACCTCAGTAAGTTAACACGTAACCTTATTACTTTAAAGGGAAATTTCGGTTTTAAGACCAGTTTGTTTTAGAACATTTAGCTACTGCAGTGATTCTAAACAAAACTTCCATTTAACAGTGTACTCTTCCGTCGCTGAGTCCGCCATTTCTTCCAAAAAAGGTAATTTGTCACCGGTGCGCAATGAATTGTGGAATAGCCTAGGCTGCGAAGTAAACATCTGATGCGTCGTTCATTCAATGGGAAAAGAACGACACATTTGTAGACCACATTCGAAGACCCTTAAATTGGGACAGCCTTATTGCGACGCTGTGACGTAATGGGCCTTCAAATGCGCATTTCGAACACTGCAACCCCTGAATTGGGACACAGTGAGTGGTTCCCAAACTTTGTTGTAGCAGCCCCCTTTTGGAGGTAAAATTATTTTCAGCCCCCCCCTGTCATTACATGGCTCAGTTGAGCACTCAGCGGTTTGGACGCGAGCGCTTCTCTGTGTATAACGCAGTGCATCCACTGTGCATCAGGAGCGACGCACTCTTGGCGTTTGATGTTGATTCGTCGTTTGCTTTGCGTTTACTTGGGAGTCCTGTCACAAACTTGTCCATGCTAGCGGTGAAAATTTGTGTGTGCGTTGTTTACATTTTTAAGCGGCCCGCCTCTGTGGTGTTAAGGTAGTTGGTAGTAAAATTAGTGCCATCTGCTGGACATTGGGAACAGTTTTTACAGTAGCCCCGCGGCCCCCGTCATAATGCCGGGCCCCACCAAGGGGTTGCGCCCCCCAGTTTGAAAACTACTGGCTTAGATACACAGAGTGTCTGCTCCTGAGAGCAGGAGTTAAAGGCAGATTAAGTTACGTCAGGTTTAGAGAACGGTGTTGCCTGTCATGGGGCCCAGTAGATTTTTGACCACCTGCAGGATTTAGTGATAGGTCAAAACATAATGGGTTCCCATAGAAATGCTCACCCAACTTTTGGCACATTTTACTGTGTATTGATAACAATTTTCACATATTAGAAAACATGTTTTTTCCCTCTGTTTGAGTGAATACAGTCTGATTCTTCTTTAAAACAGATATATATTAAAACACTCCATATAGCTTTGTGGCTTACGTAGACCAATGATTTAATAAATATACTGGGCATTCTTTGCAGTGTGTCTTATATATGCTGACAAAAAAGCATCCCCATTAATGCCCCTTTTTGAAATTCCACCACTTACCATAATCGAAGTTGTACATGTTTGGTTTAAGTCTGAGGTTGAACACAGCTACAACTCAAACTAAATCCTCCAAATAACATCCCAAAGTGAATATTAGGAGGGAATGCACACCGCTTTGAATGTTGCAATACAGGAACAATATAATTAAAACAATATATTTGAAGCTCCAGCTAATTTACACCAAAGGAACTGGGGAACCAATATGAGCCACTACTTTTTAAACAAGCACAGCATCTGGAGTGTGTGTCTCTGAAGTAATGAAAAATCTGTCTAGAATATAAAAAAAACAGTGAAATAAAAACTAAATATTATTGTAAGCCTCCATGTGTCACTTTATGGTATTTTACTTGAATTTAGAGTTTCACAACATAACATAGGCAGTGGGTGATATCTCCATTTCAAAGCCATACACTTTAATTATTTCTACTGCATATGCAGTGACTACAACTCAAACAGATGGAAAAATCGAAGTGAGAAAGAGAGAAGGACTGAAATAGAAGGAGAATATATTCCCAATGTAATTATCTATGTTTTAAATGCACACAGTACAGTGCACTTGTGTTTCTTTGGTCAAAATTGTGATGACTAAAAAGAACAAAGTTTTGTGTCATTGTTGTGGTGTAGAGGGATTTGATGTCACATCCCTCTGCATTTGAGGTTAATACACAATGGGCACAGTACACTCCACTACTGAATATTTTTTGTGAAACAACAGCTAAAACACAATTCCATCACATGCTGCTTTACAAAAGCCATAGTTCTTGTTAAAAATTTCTGTTTCGTTCCTCCAGTTTTTAATTGGTGTGAATGCTGGACCACATTCACAACCTATGTTCTTCTCATTATTCTTTGGCCATATTTTTTTGGCACTAGCTCCATGTTTTTCAATGTAGAAATTGTATTGAAACATTAAATTGTTTACAAATTTGGGACAATTAGAGTGGGTGACATTCCATGCAAAATTTGGTTAAACTCTTTAACAGTTCTTTAAAACGTTCTCTTAATCCCAACATTTTCACTCTTCATACATATTTCAAAAAATATCAAAATCTAGAAAAATGTGCATTCTTTCAAGCAATATAACTAAGCAAACCGACTTACACATTATACACTATGAGCCTATTAACTCTAATGTTAACTTACAACTTAACAGACATGGGACTTTGTTAGCACACTATTTCCCATATTTTTGACACTATAAACACATTGTGCACTCAGTCCACGATGTAAAATTCTAGCTATCTTTCATAAATGAACTGTCTGGTATATGAGTCACCAAGCAGTTACTGTCACCGTGGCAACCATTGCGTGCAGGTGCAAATATACAGCTGATTGAGATGAGCTAATTAGACTGCTTCTCTGATGTCTGTGGTGTCTTTCATCTCTTTCCTACTTTTCCAACTCTTCACACGCCTTCAGCTGCTCCTTTATACAAAGTTATGCTGGCAGTGCAGTTTAGCGTCAGCTTTTTAACATCCAGCATTCACATTCTTCTGTAGTTCTCCATCAGTATTTTCATTCAGTCACAGTTCAGATATGCATATTTCCAAACCTGTCCTTAGATGGTTTCCTAAAGTATATTGTACAGTTACTTATGAGTTACATTTATTCTGTTACATGTACTGAAATAACTTTGACTAAAGCATACTTTGTAGCATAAATACATTAATTGCTACAGAATATGAAGTAGCCTGATTGCACTCAACTTTGGGCTATCAGAAATGACTGTTTTGATTATTTATACTAAATAGCAGAATTTAACTTGCATGAAATTCACCTCGATACACCACACTACCAAAAAGAGAAATTATAGACAATTAATTAATTCAGTCTCTATTAATTAAGCATATGTTCTTGGCTTGTAAACAGTACAGATCACACAAATCACTGTACTTTTTGGATAGTCATCTTGCTAAATTTATTTATGGTAAACGGGAGCAACTTGGGGCTTAGTTTCTTGCCATTTGTCAAAAGGACATTTCAGCATGTGGTGCTGGGGAGTGACCCACCAACCTTGAGATTCATGGACATCAGGCTCTACCTCCTGAGCTACGCTCTCCCTCTACTAATAGCCTATTCAGTGCACTCTTTCCTTCTCAAACATCAAAGAGGCTAGTGGGTTTTCTGATCCCAGGTCTGCTGTGGCACTGTGCTGTAAGGTAGCCGCAGACTCTTATGATCTGTCACAGCAGTCAAATAATCAATGAAGCTACAGATTACCCTTACCTTCTTTTGTTATCCACTACAAACCACAGCTCAGACAGTGAGCTCCGGTGAAGGCTGGTTTGAGATCAGTGCATCCAAGCACAGCGCTGACAGAGAGCAGCAAATCTGCCTGTCTGCACTCAAAAGCTTAACATTATATCCATTATAACCTTTCTGCCATAATGTAAACGTAAAATGAAAATCAAAAGCACACCAAAAAAACAAAAACAAAGAACCAAAAAACCCAAAGAAACATTAGTCTATTTTTTATTTTATGAGGACAAGACAGACAACGTTTAAAACACGGAAAGCCTTCATCAGGTCCTCATCTGTATTGACTCATGATGAAACATTTTCAGGCCGCCTCTCCTCCAAGATATTCATGGTGTTGTACACACAATAGGTGACAGAAGTAATTGATTTGAGAGAGATGTTCAGCAAGCACTGAAGCATACTGATGCCTAGTGGTCTGGGGGATGGTTTGTGAAACGACTTGCACCTTCTGTATTTTCCCAGAGGAGAGAACCAAGTTTTATCTGATATCTGCTTATGATGCTCTATGAAATAGTTGCTGATCACCTGGTTATGAGTCAGGGCTATTATTACTTTTTTATGGTACATTTTTCAGTTGTCAAAAACTGAAACATTTCCATATCCTTTTTTCCACCATTGTTTGGTTGACAGGTATGTAATTTTGACTGTAAAAAGTGCCCCGACTAACTACATGAGGTTCGAGTCAGGGGGCTACTTCAAATAATAGACGTTCAGGGGGCAGCCTTATTCATTTTGTTAAGGAAAACTGTGACAAAATATATTTGTTAAGTCTTTTTTTTCATTATGAAGATGAGACATTGTCAAACAAGGTGTGGAGGGGCGGCAGCTGAAGGGAACTCAGAATATATGTTTAGCGTGCTGCAAGTGACAGTCTGGAGTGACTATTACACTGTTGCCCAGGAGGGGATTTCACAAAGAAGAGTACTAAGAACATAATCAAAAACAATGACACACACAATTACAGCTACAGGATGTAATTAAAAATTTTAAAATGTAGTTTTTGCATGTAGCCTATACAGTGTGTTTTACTCCCTTATAACTATTCACCAGAGGTTACCTAACTTTCTGTTTAGTCTCTTCCACTCCCCTCTTCTCGTATTGCATACTGTGCAGCTTTATGGTAGCAATGCATTTAAAATGGCAAACAAAAAAAAGATGATTCATGTGACCGCAAATATATAACAGAAAACATAAGTTGTAGATTGCTGTAATCCTGTCATCTTTGCGGCCACGTCTCCGGTCGGATGCCAGGTTATACCCTTGGATAGCATATGAGTCGTTCTCAGTGTGTGGACCACTGCTAGCAGCTTGGTTTTTCCTTACAACCCCTGTTGAGATAGAATGTCCATCACTTGATAAGCTGTCACCAACACAAGTTTTCAATTTTTCCACTTAGCCAAGCTCATAAGTTTTACTGTAGATGGTTGAAAAAAAGCATGTCTGAAGGGTCAGTTAAGTTTTAAATAGACTAAACAACAGCTAAGGGTGCCAATAATTAAATGATTAATTTTCATTCGCAATTTAGTTGATCATAATGTTGAACAGATAAGTGAAGTTACTGCAGACGACAAGCTCTTTGAGAACCAGCACACCTCCCACACATCACCAAGTTAAACAACAACTTTAGTTATACCATCCAGTTGGATGGAGAGCCACTCATGCACTCTCATGGCAATACAAGGCACGAGTGTTCCAATTATGCTATTGACCAGTTAAATACCTACTCAGTAAGCAAATATTTGATAATTTAATACTTTCAGTAGTTATGGACTCAGTACACTTCAGTGCATAACTTGGTTAAATGATGTTTCTAAATTGATTCTTACCAGCTTTTGAGAGGATTTGAACACCATACTGTTTCCAGTCTGGTCCTGGCTCCTCTTGGGTTTGGACAGCTTTGTTGATGTGTTTCACAACCTTTGGTTTGGCCACCAACTCACCATCTTCAGACCATGATTCTGATATAATATTTACAGCCATTGGCCTTAACTATATACATCTGAAAAAGAAAATGTTACAGAAAATGTTACAGAAAATGTTGTTAATTTCCTTTTGAATTTAATTATTTGAAATCCCACTTTTGATACTATCCATGGTCAGCAAATTTCTGCAATAGCCATTCAATGTATTTGGATTCATTAATTATCTCTCTATTTTGTAGGTTTTATTTTGTTACTGGTTGAGTCTGCCGAGTATGCTCAATTATAAAATTCCAGAATAAACAAGAGATTCACACAGAATGGTGCATTCGTGTACATTAGTTTGTAATTGTATCTCATAGATAGAAGCCTCCCTGTTTACTGCTCTCAGACAGCAGCATCAGAGTAGTGTGACTTTATTGCTAATGAAAACCAAACTTTTTCCTTATGCTGCTGCATCACAATAAAAGCCTGGACTGCAGATGGATAAGATAAGGATAGCTAGCTAACGAGGAGAGCCAAAATCCAACAACCACCTATGGAAGAATTAGAATGAAACAACAATTGTCCTTCTTACTAAGAAAGTATGTCCATAGTGTGGTGAGGCAGTTGAAGAATTTATCTGAGGCATTCTGATAATGAATATAAAAATCCTTAGATCGTGGGCTCAAGGAGTCTTCATCAGGGTATAGGGTGAAATGAGAACAGGTGTTCAATATAGTCAGTGGTGGTCAAACTTAACAGTGTGATGGGTCCACCCAAGAGTTGTGCGTTGTAAAGGGACAGACTTCTATTATTGCTCATGGTGCATAACCAATGTTATGTGGACTTGAAAAAGGGTAAAAATCGTTTATCAATGTTTGTAGGTTATACAGGTCTATAGGCTCCAGTCAGTAGTGCACCACAGTAGTTGACAGCATGTCTCTTAGCACTGCAAGCCCTCATGTCAGTCAACAACTGCCACGAAAAATGCCCACCCAGAGGTGTGACTTGACTTCCACTTGAACATGGAAAACAAAAGCACATTAGCAGCAGAATCAATTTTAGTTGACATTTTCTTACAGAAAAAGTTCAATTCAAGCTGTACTTCAATACAATTATATGCTTTGCAGCATAATCTTTAAAAAAGTGCCATAAATGGGTAACATTAGTTATGAGGTGCACCGTACATTTACTAGTGCTTATGACATAATGACGTATTTGTCACTCTGCTCAGCCTTTGCTTTCTTTAAGTGACTTCACTGTATAGCTTTTGTATTGTGAGTAAACATGCACTGAAAAAGCAAAACATAATCTGCTGGATTGTGTACTCCCTGGAATGATATGTATGGAGTTTCATTCATTTGAAATAAGTTAGTGTAATTAGTGAGGTGATTGTCAGTGTCCTCTGTCATCCAAATTAAAAGTGCTATACAAAGTGTAAGGAAAGTTTAAAGGTGACTGCGTAGAATCCTGATGGGTACATGTACACAGCTACAGAAAAGGCAGACACCAAGTCAAACTGACCGTTTTGCTTTCAGACAGTCCTCTGTGAGTAAACAGGGCCCAATTTACTCTCCATTTACTGTGCACTGTTATTTTTCTGAGCTCTCTCACACACAAGAAAGCTTTTATTCTCGTATGTGTCTCTCTCAGATGAACACGTACAGTGCAGTCCACACACCACTTATATGTATGGCTGAAAGTGACCTTGACACGTTTAACAAGCTTTCACTGTTCATTTTGATTAGCCTTTCCAACTTGCCACACACTTTCACCCACAGCAGCCCCCCTCACCACCCCTGGCCATTAAAGTGTTTTGAAGACAAACTCTGTGTACTCTCCACTCTACTCTCAAGCATCTTACATCACTGCACAGTGTCCTACATGACTATACCCATACAACTATGCATGGGTTTATGTATATTTTTCCTTTGTTTCTTTAACCATCACAAGTGATTTGAAAATGTTAGGACATCATTTCAGATTTCACTGTGGAATATAATATAGTATATGTAGTGTGGTATATATATAGTACACAAGAAATTCCATGTTCTTTCACTGTATTGAGGTGGTGGCAATAAAAAAAATCGTAGAGATTCTTACTGTATGTCAACACTGTCTGTATGACTCAATACCTCTCACGTTTTGTGTCCAGATATGTTGTTTGTTTATATGTTCTGGGTGAAACCGCTCTTTAACCTATACACAGCTACAAACAATATGTTTTTCAGGTTGACCTTAATTATTTTTATGGTACTACATTTTGGCTGTCGCCTTCAGTCTTACTCACTCTAACCTCTTTCAATTTCTTTTTTTCCATTTCCATCCCTCCTAATACTCTCACTGACTCTCCTTGCCAGCATTGTGTATCACATTGTCACTGTTTACTTTGCTCTTGGCGCTCCCAGATTGCTTCGGCTACTTGCTCCCCTGGATGAGCTCAGTTTGGATAGGCAGACGGGAAGCAGCAGCCTTTCGTTGGGGAGCTAGTTAACCTGCAGCACCCTGGAATGCGGTCTTGTTTCACCTCAACCCGACCTTTGTCTGTCTCTCACTCAGCTCACTCAACTGTTTCTCAAAGACTCCACAAATGAGAAAATACCAATTGTCAGCAAATATCAATTTACTTTCCCCATTCTGCACGTCTCAGAGGAAATTTACACCAGAATAATTGACTGTGGTTTATGGGTGTGTGAGCACAGCAGCGGAACAGAGCTGTGTAGAATATATTGGCTGAAACTATGACAAAAGGACCCAGACGGCGAGAAAAAGAAAAACTGACATCTACCTAGCACAGCAACCTGCAAAGCAGTAGTTACTGAAGAACATTAGCAGCAGGTAGACGTGTGCTCCTGGTAGACTCATTCTTCTCTCTTCTGTTATCGCCTCTTCCCTTGTCTCCTTATTCAGGCATATGCTATTAAGTGCAGCTTCTGCTTTTTTCGATCCGACGTACTGTCACCACTGGATGGAGGGAGGTCTTACATCCTGCCCTCGGAAACCGCGTGGTCTTGTGAAGAGTTCGCTTTTAGTTGGCCACTTAGGTCAGACCAGACTGAGGAGCACACAGAACATCAAGTACTGATACAGACGCCTTCCACTAAAACACAGTATACTTTCAGCAGAGTATTTGTTATTTTTATTCTGGTTCTCGTATATGCAAAGCATTTGTCAGTGTTTATGTCACAGTGACCTTTCAAGATGTATGCCAGTGTTCGCTCTTTGAAAAACAGACTTTCATCTTCATCAGAGCACCGATGTTTAATACTGTGCTGTCCCACTATAAGACCTCTAAAAAATAAGGCTCAGTTGAAATTTGAGATTGTGGAAGCAAATAAGTGGCATAGTCTTAGGATAATTCACCAGCTCAGCACACCACATAACCTTCTCTTTAGTTGCAAGTACCAAACACCTTCCTTCATGACCTTATTTATGTACAACATTTGAAAAAGTAGTCCACAACTGCAACAAATCCAATTTTACAGATTTTGAATTTTCACAGATTATGCTAATGTAGAAGCAACTTACATACAACATAAGAACAGTTTCTTCCCCTTTGCAACCGGCCTCATTAACATGGCCCGGGACCCCCCTATGACTCTGACACTGCTTCCCCCCACCCATGGACACTACAAGGTATATTAACGTCTGCTACAATCTGAACCTCGCACAGCCTCAGTTCAGATTGTAATTACTTTTACATTGCATTCACTTGCACAGCTCTTCTTTTTATTATTATTGTAAATGTTCTACATAGTGGTTTTATTTAATTTTTTCTGTATATATCTGCTCCTGTTGGCACCCACGCACCAAAACAAATTCCTTGTATGTGTAAACATACTTGGCAAATAAATCTGATTCTGAACTAGTAGCCACGCAATTTGATTTAAAATGCAAAATGAGGAACCATGCTTTAAATGGTCAAAAAGAAATTGAGGTTAATATTAAAGCATTTAGCTTAAAGGTTCACTCAGTTCCTGGTCAGCAGTGAGAAACATTTGTCGCATTAGTCACTTCACCCATCAGCCAGAACCAAGCGATTTGTTACATACATTTTTTACACTTCCTTTCAGCCTTCCTACATTTTTTTTTAGAGACTAATTGAGTCATTAAGCCAGAGAAAGGTTTTAGGTTTCTTTAAATGTGCAATGGGATCTGAAATAAAGGAAAGGAAGTGTAAAAAGTCAAAAGTAGTTTCTCGGTGGAGAGATAAGAGGGTAGCAAGGCACTAGAACAAGCAGCTGAAATAGCTTGGTAGATCTGAGTAGCTAAAAATCCATGTTGAAACAGTTCCTGTGCCAAACTTTCAATAAGTCCCTTGTGCTTCCGAGAACAGGTCTCATCTGGATAATTTCATGTGATTTAATCAAAGACAAAGTACTGACTTTTATGTGAGGGACTTTTGGTTCCGCTGTAACAAAGACACTCCTTTCAAGCCCCCAATGCTACCCACACAGAATGACCTTATGTGTATCATTTACAATTCTAAAAGTTGTCAAAAATCAAAAGGAAGACTGTCTCAGACTCTAAGGACCTGAACAAAATATCTGGGTAAAAAATACCAACCCAGAATGTGAGTGTGACGCGTTGACAAGAGCTGAGGAACATACTTTCTGCTCCAAGACACCACAATATATCCAATCCATGTTTATCCACTGGGGAAATGTCTGGTACACTCAGCCGACACTTCAGAGATGGCAGTGTGTGAGTGTGCATGTATGTGTGGACAAAAGGGAAACACATCGGGTCCCATGTTTCCACGTTTAAAAATATTCATAGTAAGTAAAGTTATTCAGAAGATGCGCAGTGCTTAGGGCATTTCAAGAACATACATCTGCACATGCACAAACAGCAAAAAATATATACATGTACACATACATATATAAAATACCGTAGGGTTTTTCCAGGAGCACATGCATTGTATAGACTGAGGTAGACAAAATGCCAGGGGCCGTCTCATGAGTGAAGCAATAGGTCAATATCATGCATGAATGCTGTGAGGTCTCGCCTGGACGGACTCAGCCTGTCAGATTTCACACTTTTCTCTTGTCTGTCTGTGATCCCAGCTGGGACTTTTGGTCCAGAGGACATGGTTCTGGGGTTTTGTTTATCAGGCTGTATTTTTGCATCATGTGAAATCAAATTTTTTCAATCTTTTTGAGTCGTGTATGCATTTTTCATCATGATTCTCCCCTTACAACTTCTGCTCAGATACAACTCATTTGCATTAGCAGATTTGTTCTGTATGAAACATAATGCTGTGATTGTATTTCTATTAATATAACAAAGAAACATGTATATTGAACATCAACTATCCACTGACAATTTTTATCAATCTGTTTAAGTGACTCAAAGCACTTGGTTAAGGTTAGAGGAGGATTGATATCTTGATTAGATCTTAAAAAAGTCAAAGATGGATAGAGTTTTTGCTATATCAAAATTTCTGGGATGGGTTTGGGAAATTGAGAGCTCACTACTACACAGCTACATCCACAATGTTTTTTAAATTTTTTAATTATTTGGACAGCCAACCAAACAACAAACTTTTTTGACCTGAAGATATTGTGGAGCTGTGTTTGAGCTTGCTGCTGATATCAGCTTGAGGTAAGTCCCAAACAATATACATCCAGCCAGCCTTTTGTTTTTTTTATTTTGTTGTCCGTAATTTTATTCACACCCACATACACATGGAAACTTTATTATGTTATGCGACTCTTGCTTGCAAGCAATACAGGATTCAAACTAGGGCCTAAGACAAATATTGTGTTCGAGTATTTCATTACCATCATCTACACTTGACAGCATCAGGTTTTCTGATTGCTACGACACAGGGTATAAACATTTCATAGACATTAAAGAGCGACTTATCAGCAGCTTAAAATGCTGTTTTCACTAACTTTTCACCTTGAAGCAGTGATGTACTCCAAGGTGTGTGACATCACAGTTGGGTGTGACTACAGATGCAAACAGAGCACACATCTGACCACATCCCATCATGGAAGCTGGCTCTGGTCAGACTTGTAAGCATGAACATCCCGTGTTAGTTTTTTTTTGTTGCCCGCGATGCTTTCTGTTGTATTTAAATGTGTTTTTGTTTACATAAGAACTTCAACATTTTAGCCAACATGCCAGAGTAAACAGCAGGGTTTCCCCTCCATTCCTGGAAGCATTGCAAAGTGCTGCCTATTTCCTTTTGGCAGCCATGTTTACCAGTCGGGCTGTTCAGATGGGACGCACTGCAGAGCTGGATCTACTCCGTCCTGCCGGTCTGCCTGCCCGCTCACCAGTTCGCCAGCCTGTCGGCTCCTCGTCTCCTCAAGCTACCTTGCTTCCTGTGTTTTCGTCTCGTTCAATAAACACCCATGGAACCGATTACTGCCTCCGTTCTCTGCATTTTGGGATCCAGACCTAACTCTCAGTTACAACAGACTACATAATTCCAACTAGACGGTTTGGAAGAATAAGCCCAAATGGACTTGGTTTCAAAGCTGCATTCCACAGCTCTGGTGTGGCAATCTTAAATGACCTTAAAATGACAATATTTTTCATTTATTGCTTTTATTTCTGCGACAATATATAGTGCAACAAAAGTAGTTATTGTGACAGGCCTACCTACTTGGAACCTTTAACCAAAGAGGGCAGAGAAACACTGCTTTTCATCCCGACATTAAGTTACTCTTCACCACCTGCCTGTCACTCTCATAATACAACCGCACTGACCTTCTCCCTCTGACGTCTGTGCAGTATAAAAAGGACACTTCCTGGACTGTAAAAAACATTGCCAGTAAACGCTACCCAGACATCAATTTTGTTTCCTCAAAATCATATATATCCTACATACAGAGTAGAAGAAACCATATTTGACTGAGTATCTGACAGGTCCTTTTACAATGATGTGTTCATCTGATATATCATTCTTCTGGGACTGGGAGATAATCCCCAATTGTAAATCACAATTACAAAGCTCTGATTGGCACAGTTGTTTCTTCTGTCATTGAGCACCACACCGGACATATTTGAATCACTGAACAAACTGGAAATGCGGGCAGTGATTCAGAAATCTGGAACCAGGTTAACTCTAAGCATGGGGGTGACAAGATACATGTTTCTGCCAGCAGAAAGGGTGGTTATGGCAGAAGCAATAAAGTGTTTTTTGTTTTTAAGGTCAGTGGGCAGTACACAACCCTTTATTATATTCTGTTCCATTGTTTTGCACAGTGGGCAGTACATTTGTAAAACAGAGTAGGAGATACCTGATAATGAAAGCTCTGTTGCGATTTGATCTTAAGCCAGTGGAGAGACTCAAGAATCCTGAGCCAGTCAGCTATTTCAGTGCACTCTGGCTGACATGTTAAATATCGTCTCCAACAGGGAGAGAGGGATTGTGTTTGGGCATGAGCCATCTCATTGTAATTGCTAACTACCACATGGACAAAATCAACTTGAGCGATTGTACAGCTTGCACTCTGAACCCCTGTTCATGTGAGTGTAATTACTGAATGCTGCCACAAAATCATCTGTCTCCCCCAGAGGAGTCTACACATAATGTAACATACCACATTCTTTATTGCCAGGTCAAATACTTACAAATAATAAATGCCCAAAGTAGCTTTTTGTAATGAACAAAGCACCATGTAGTGGCTTCTGCAGTATATGTGCCATTAGTGCGCTCCAACAGGGGAGCAGATAATTAGTCTGCAAATGAGCAAAGTTCTAACTTTGTAATGACTTTTCTTTGATAGTGCTGCATCAACGATTGAACAAAATTTACCATTTCAGCCAAATGAAAGTTTTCCCAAAACAACTGTCTCACCACCATGTCTCATGCCGCCACACTCAAATACTGTGAAATCTAAGGCTGTCTACGTTAATTATGAAATACTAATACACACACACACACACATATACACACATACACACATATATATATATATATACACACATACACACATATATATATATATATACACACACACACACATATATATATACATATACACACACACACATATA
>JAVQJL010046801.1:0-10831 GCA_036024295.1 Nannoperca obscura
CAAATGTAATAAGTTACAAGTAATCAAAATAGTTACATTACTTATTACTTTTTAAACAGGGTAACTAGTAATCTGTAACCTATTACATTTCAAAAGTAACCTTCCCAACACTGTATATAAACATACACATTTATTTGAATTATTTGACTTCTTCCTACGACACTGAATATAATACTCTCTGGTAAGCGACAGAGATGATACAGAGGACCATCACATCACTTGGGACACGTGGTTATCAGCCTGCTCAGACTCATTGGCAATCTGTGCTGCATATTGCTTCTTCAGTGGAAGACATCTGACAGCACAAATCTCCTCAGCACTGTAGACAGCATGCTGGAGCTCGTCCTTGGTGGAGTAAGAGACAGCCAGAGCATGAGGGTAGACATTAAAAAAACAGACCGATACAGCACCTGTTTGCTGTTTGCACATATCAATTTATCTGTGGGTCTGCTGGAGTGTAACAACTCCAAATAAGTTAGAGTAAATGTTTGTATGTTTTCTTTTCAAAACCATGTGAAAAGTGACAGATTTGTGTTCAAGGTCATTAAAACCTTTCAAATGTTATGTAAAGTAACAAAATGGCTCCAAATGTCTATATGGCTGTCTTACTAATAACCCTAATCACAGTGTGGGCTTAAAGGACAGGAGAGCTGAAGCACAAAGTATCCCTCTGTGCTTTTCAGAGTCCCTCAGCGATCGTGTTGCTGTATCCATCAGTGAGTGATTAAGGTCACAGAGTGAGTAAATGTCCTGTCCACCTTACACTTCCTGCATCATGGCAGTATGTTGCTGAGATGTGAGACATCCGTTTGTCTGAGGGCAGCTAGCTCAGTCAGGTGAGGTGTTATCCCCGCCGGGAGTGGACCAACCAGCTGACCTGCAGGTAGAGGATCACCAGTGCTGATACCCGCTAGCACAATGGCAAGATGAGAGTAAGAGACATTTGATGCAGAACGTCCCCAGGCCTTCAGTAACTCAAACCCCTTGAGACCACCCAGGCTGTTCAGAGAGAGAAAGAGGTGATGATGATGATGATGATGATGATGATGATGATGATGATGGCCACATGCAAAGTGTAAGAAACACAGCAGAGCATAATTGAAATGGATTTGGGGTGCCGCAGCATGAAGAAAGCCATGTAAAAATGCTAACACAAACAACAGCTGCAAAACAAAATGGTGCACAGCTTCTGCTCTCCCCCTGCTACATAATGCATGACTAACAAGACAAACATCCCTGCGTTTACAAAATTTCATTTGGCAGCAAGTATGGTTCCTTCCTGCGTCTTCCTGTGAGTTGTGTCTTAGCCCTCTATGGCATGAATTTTTATTTTTGGGGGAAAAAATATTTCACCTACTTTTTTGGGAACTTAGGTGTCTTTCATAATGTATTTATCATAACATGTTATCATAAAAAACTACTAATTACAACTCATGTAATAAATGTTTCTCACATTTTATATAAACTGACATAATAATGTTAAAAAACATGTTTTTGTTTGAATCAGAGTTTCTATTTTTGACAAAGCACACTCTGATTTCCTGTTCTGTGTGGAACCTCAGAAAGCAGTTGCTGGTGAATGTGAAATATCACTTTTCTGCTCCTTGGCTTTTGGAACACCAGTCGGTGGTACCACTTCTTTGATCTGATTTTGTTCCGGTACAGTTCAATGACAGCAGATCCACCCCACCCATATTCTTGTTTTACTCCTTCACCACAAAAGGGCAGGGCACTTGGGTGATCTTCTTTTGCTTGCGATCCCACGTGTCAGCCTTCATGACTGGGTGGGCTCCAGTGTAATCACTCAGAAGGGTCACTGAGCAGTTATCATACCACTTCACAACATGCAAGGTGGTTTCTCCAACCATGGCCATCTTCTGTTCAAAAGATCCACTTCCTGCTCTCTTCAGCTCAGCGTCGCTGATCAAGTTGACGCCTGGTAGTCTGTTGCCACAAACAGTACCAGTGCAGTGAATTCCTGCTGAGCCAGTGTGAGCACAAGAGGGGCACTTGTAAACCAGTTGTCAAAGAAGAGCTTGTAATTCTCTTGCTTGGTATAGGCTGCGCCAGGCGGAGGACAACGTTGCCACTTACTCCCACATCTGCTCGCTCAGGGGGTTGCACAACTAGATCTCAAAGTTGTGTGGTATCCGAGCCAGCCAAGACAAGTATTTTGAAGCCCCATTTCTTTGGTTTTGCTGGCAGGTATTGCTTCAGTCTACTTCTTCCCTTGAATGGGACCATCTGCTCATCAACAGCCAGCTTCTCACCCATTGGGATTGACGACAGTTTTGAGGTTAGATGAGTTACCAGTGGTCGGATCTTGTGGAGAGGATCATCATTTTCCTCCTGTGTCTCTTCATTGTTACTGAAGTTCAGGGATTTTCTGATGGCCTTCCATGTATTCAGTGTCATAGTGTCAGCTACTTGGAACACTCTTTCAAAACACACAGGTTCCTGGTAAACCAAACAATGACATGTACACCACAGTACCCAGGAACTGCTCCAATTCTTCTGTGGTCAGGTTATATTATCAGACACTGAAAGGCCTGCCTGCCATTCTGGGTAAGCAATGATTTATGCATTGTGGGGTGTTCTCCACCGGGAGCATCACATTCTGCTACATCTTCCTCTTCATCCACAGACTCACTGTCATTGTCATCACACAGGCCTTCTCCTTTAAAAAAGAAAGAAGGAAGCACACATTTGAATGTGTCATACCCTTCTTCATCCACTGACAGACATGCAAACACACACACACACACACACAAACACTGACTGACCCCTAACAGACCCTGACTTCATAACTGTCTCTCAAACCTGATTTGGGGATCCACTATTCACTGTCCTAATTGTCACTCTACTTCTCATGTTCCTTTTGTGCATTCAAATGTTCTTGCGTCCATTGCGTCCACGTATCAGTAGATAGTAAAGTCAAATTAGTTATGGTCACAACTACGCATTTGATCACATCTCCACACTTCAGCATGACATTGCCCGAACAGAACTGCATAGTGACACACAATGTTGCCCTGAGGCAACAAACAACAAAACACAGTTTTATATAAATTAGAAGAAAATAAGTCCTTAAACAATTAAACACACTAACGCAATACTCATGCATATGCAAACATGTTTTATATGCAGTTATTTCAATTTAAACATGATGCAAAGTAATATTTATCTTATCAATTGGTGGCACTGTGTCCTATGCAGCTTTGCTTCTAAAAAGGACTGCTCACCCCCAGAGAAAAGGCCACACCCACCACCCCCTCATTTCATTGGCCACAAACATGTATGGTGATATTACTTTATTATATTTACTGTGAGGTCTACAAAGATTGTTTGTTGCCTTAGGGCAACACTATGCCATAGTTTTGGCCAAGATCACTGAAGGATGTTGAGGTCTTCTTTAGGGGGTTGAATGACCTGAAGAGGAGGAACAAATAAAATAATAGGATTAAGTGTTTCCCCAGCAGAATATCTAGGTATTAAGACCACGTGGGGATATGGACTTTACAGAAAACATAATTTATAATTGAAATGAATGGGGTGGTGTTGTGCTGGTGGAATTTGAACTGATTACCTCAGTTATTCTAAAACAATCTTGCTATGACTGGTTTGTGCCAACATTTCTATTGATAATTGTACTCACTGTAACTGTACTCAGGGTAGAGATGAGATCTGGGAAGGACAAACTCAAGCAGTCAAACAATCAGACACCCATCACAGTTCACAGACCGCCCTCCTGGATCTACCTTATGGTAGGAATTCTTTGCAGTATTTTAGGTACCCTCACTTTCAGTCTTACCTCCAAATAAAATAGTTTAGATGAGCTGGATAAAATGTTAAAACCTGTCTAATTATGTTTCTTGCTCTAACAAACTTCATTTTAGTGATGCCCCTGTTTTCTCAGATGTCAGGAACTACTTGAGTACAATGTTATCACATCAAAGCTATAAAAATAAGCTAACATTTAAAGAGTTCTGGTTTAGGTATGACTACCTACAGTTGCTATTTTACAGAGCGTTTAATACTCGGTGCTAGCAACATTTCACAAGGACAGAGTTTGTAAAGTGGCATGTTTATGTGATATCAGGTCTATGTCACAAGTCATGATGAAATGATGAACCAGGTCACTCTATTCACTCGAATGCTTCCTCTATAAGTGGGACAGGACTGTCTGATGAGGTACGGGAAGAGGGTGGATGCTTTGGTTAATGGAACACAGGAATCATTTCAAAGACATTTTTGGATGAGAAAATAAGGCTTAATTCTCTATATATTTCAGCCAGATGTGATAAAATAACAAAGGACCCTGCAAGGGCAGTTTGCACTGGCTAAAGACAAAGATTTTGCTTGGCAAATTAGCCCTTCATTTGAGAACTTGCTTTAGATACAGATGGAAAATGACAGTGCGAGTATGTCTTCCTTCAAATCTAAAAGATAAACCTTTCGCATGTCCTCACAAAACAATTCCTTTTGTCTGTGTTTCTTCAGACCATAAAGAGGTTTCACGCTGAGTATGTGTCCTCACACACATTTTGATTGTGTTTTCCAGTGTTCTTTGAAATTTGCCTTCACCCATTTTCTGTCGTATGTTTCTTTGAGAGGACCGGTTACTGTGTATGTTGAAAACAATGTTCAGTATGACCACTCACTCTTTCTTGCTTTGTCTCTTTCTTCTTTCTTCCAGTGGCCATTTTGTTGAAGGATGATTACTTTGTTCGGGGAGCAGGCCTACCAGGGAGGTTTAAGGCAGAAAAAGTGGAGTTTCATTGGGGTCCAAGCAACGGATCTGACGGCTCTGAACACAGCATCAATGGCCGGCGTTACCCTGTGGAGGTAAGCACAATCTACCAAGTCTTGACATTCCAAGGAATGAATATATATGAGAGCGAGTATTTACATTTCTTTGATGTGGGTGTATATATATATATATATGTGTAGATTTTGAATAGGCTTCTAGTCGAAGCTCTGGGAGTTTGGTTAGCCCTCGTCTCCTACTAAAAACAGAAGATTCAAATGTGCACACAGACATTAGTCTTGGTAGAGCTGTCACTGAATGAGCTTCCATGGACAAGTGTAAAAGGCAGAGATACCTGTCTACCAAGTCAAACACACCCCTGATATACCCATTTATGGAGTTTAATAACTTCTTATTGGACAATATTCTTTACAATTGTCAAGAAGGCATAAACATAACAAGAAGTAAAATTATTTCAGACTAAATTATTTTGGGGAAAATATGATTGTGTTTTCAAAAAATTATTTGTATTAGTATCTTAGAAGTTCCACATTGGCTTCAACCTTCACTGTGGCGTTCACTTGGCTATATATACAGTAGCAGTAGTATAACCAGGATTTTGTGATGGGTGGGCCTGGCACAATACTGTGTGGCTCGAGGACATCTTAAATCAATAAGTCTGAATTAAGCTTGGAAGAGTCAAGTCATCAGTTCTGTCTTACTAAAACATACAGGACAGGTGTTAATGTATGCACATGTTTCATACCAGATACTCTGAGCTTTATGAGTCTCCCACATGCACAACAGGCTGTAAAATACTCACAAAATGCTACTTTACTCATTCAGAGAATTTTCATTTCTTTTTCAGCAGCAGTGTTCAAACACACTTAATAACCACATTAGGAGGACCACATTACATAATATTACTATATGCAGCTGTGGTCACCAATTATGTGTTGGGCAAATAACACTGAAGGCAATGCAGCTAACCAATTGGGTTTACATACCTAAATGTAAGTGTACTTAAACCATACTTACAGCAAAATTGTAATCAGGTTAACAACTTTACTTAAATCAAATACAATCATGATTTTGTGTTGAAGTGATTCTGGAAAATCCCTTTCTTAAATTTTTTTTTTTTAAAGTCACAGTGACTGTTCACAATTCAGATTCAATCCAATAGAATTTGAGTGAACTTTAATTCCCAAACTGAAATCAGCTGTTCTTTGACTGAGAAATCTGGATTAGTAAAGGTGAAGTTGAGTTAAATTGGTTAAGTTCAGGACATTTTGATCCACGTTTCTTAAATAGTCCTGTGGGCTCATCAATAGCACAGACTAGCCGTTTATCAATAAATGACACTCACACAATAAACATATTAGTTTATTATGTTAGTCTCATTTGAACATATTTGTCTCTAGGTGTTCAGAAATGTCCTGTAAAAGATTTCTTTAAAAGAATGGAATCTTTATTTTGTTTTTTGTGGATGGGTAATAAACTGTGTAGTTTCAGTAAACATGTTTTATGAAGAAAAAACATAGAGCAGGCATTAGCCCAAAACAAGTGAATGATCTAGGCTGTGAAGACCAGGTCTCATCTCTCAAATGAGATTTTTTGCATTAAGGGATGTCCTTTTAGCATCCAGCTTTGACATAAATATGAATGTGTATGGGTGTTTCTGAGGGTGTGTATGTGTATTTGCATGTTGTTTATGTGCAGCTGTCAGTCTCTTGAATTCTGAAATGCCAGCCATCTCTGTTTGGACTTCTCTTAGAGCACTGCCTCTTTGCTGTGGCTGGCTAAACACATGAATATGTATTGTTTGACATTTGATGGATCAGCACCCTGACAGTTTGGCTAGATCTTGTAATCTTCTCCAAACCTTTCCACAAAGTTGCATAAAGGTGCCTTTGTGTCAGTGATTGAGATCCCAGTATGGAAATGATGCATTTGTCTTCACTAGTCAGTTTAGAAATATTGCTTATCTGTCCGCTCGAGGAGAATTCAAGGATTCTGCTAAAAAACACAAAACCTTCTATATGAACGCAAGCTTTCTGTGGATGTTGTTTTAAATCTGCAAGATTTATTATATACCGTCACAAGTGATTTAGCAGTGAGACCTCAGCGAGGGAAAGTTACCACTTGTAGCACTTGTATGAAGTTCCAGTTAAAATCAAGCTTGTTTCTCATATTGACTGAGCCTCTCAGTCAACTCTATTTCTCCAGAGACACGCACACATCTCTGCCTTGTCCCAGACTCAATGTTTGCACTATGGCTCAACTGAGAAGAGTCCTTTAAGGCCACAACCGATACTGAGATTTCTTCATTGAAGCTGCTGAGAGACTAGATTTTGTGCAGATTTGTTCATTTAATATCCAAATAGAATACTTATAGATTTTGATTTGGTTTAATTATAACACAAGACCTTTCTAAAGTACATTTCATGATTTAATTTAATTATTTTATTTAATTATAAATCCATCAATTAAATACCAAACAAGGATTTGCACATAACGATTGCTATTTACTTATGTTAATTTGTGTTTCTCAATGCATAATGAGTATGCAAATTGTATTTATGCATTTATAGGTTTTTGAAATTAAATTTGAAGTTTAGTACAGCTTTCCATAAATAAAGTCCTTGATATGATTGAAGGGCCCATTCCTTGTCTAACAATGAGTTTGCTATGACAGGTGTTGCAAGCCTAAATCATTTTAGTTTTTTGTTCAATGTCCTTGCAAAAGTGGGCACTTAAAGTCATGTTTGACTCAGTGAGTATTAAAATGTAATGTAGATTGTAAATTAGAGGCAAAAAGTTGCACCTGCGGTAACATTTTTACTGAAATTCCCATGTAATTTGAATTGGAGCTTTTGGTCCTTAGTAATGAAATGTAATGCAAATCAATCAGAATTCCAAATTCAGGCAAACTGTGTTAGTTTGATTCTGGTTTTATCATCTATTTTATTTATCAGACTTTCATCAAATGAGTCCCTAAGTCACTGGAAAATGTCTGTTGCAGACTGTTCCGTCCCTAATTTTGTCTGGGAGTATTTAGGGAACGACAACAAACAATCACAGGTCGTAGTCAGAGGGTGACGGAAAAAACTAGCTGGTTTATTGACAAAGGTTATAATAAGTCTTAGAAAACTTCCACAGGTCATTCAAAAGTGAGGGAGAATCAGGGCCGGTGAGTTGCGCCAAACAAATCAAATGAATATAACAAAACAGCTGCCGCTTAGAATGTTACATGGAGGCGTCAACTCGTTACCTAGTGTTTCTAACAGAGGAGTACTGCGTGATGACCCCCTCTTACCTAGCCCACGATACGTCCCAACACGTCCCTGGCAAAAATCACACAAATGATGATTGTCTTAGGACAAACCCTAACAAGGGTGCTTCTGTTTGTCACAGCCGTGGGTCGGCCCAATCAGACGGTCAAAGACGTCTCTCTCTCTTGGTAGCTTCAGCTTTCTGTCGTAGCTTTCGCTGTCTGTAGGGTCTTCTCCCGTACCAGGCCTCCGGCTGAACCAAAGTAATCAGTGCAAATGAGAGAGAGAGAGAGAGAGAGAGAGAGAGAGAGAGAGAGAGAGAGCTAAAGGCAACATCCCACTTCCCTATATCCCTTGGGATGTAACACAGACACACATACACATACATATGAAACTGTGAAAAACAATTTTTTTTAATCTGAAACACATCTGAGACACTCTGAATGTATATGTACTGATCAGGGAACATTGCATTATTATGTTTACATAATGTAAAGAAATTAAATTCCATCACACTCATTATTTGTGTGTGTCTGTGGTCAGAGGGAAAACTCTCCACAATGTGTGTATAAGAACTGCCTGACAGTGGGTGAGGCTGCAGTTCTCTCAGCATCACAGAGAGATAGGAGCATGCTTTGATTGCTGTCCAGCCCCTGGTTCAACTGTATTGCCTGTCTGCTACAGTGCACAATGTTATCTCTGCAGGGGGAGAATAGAAAATGAATATATGGACACACATGTATGCATACACACACTTTTGTAAACACTGCAGACTGTGGGCACATAAAACACAGAATCTACAAGGGTGCCAATCTCATACACAATCTCTCAGCTTTATCTGCAGACATTTTTAGAATGTCATGTCTGATACTTCTGCTGTCACTGTTTACTACCAGGTAAAAATACAGTAGTACCAATGAAAATGTCCACAGTGTGGTCTGTGGATTATTAGTATTATTATAGTTAACCAAGACACTGTTTCTGGATTTTCTTTCAAATGTCATTTTAAAATGCTGTGAAATGAGTATGAATTTCCCTTTACCTCCATTATATTTGAGTGAAAATCTCAGAAGCACATATTTAAATAAATCAGAAAAAAAATACCACCACAGGTAAGTGGTAAAATTATTCTATAAGTACTTTAGATTAACTTAACTTTTAAGGGGAAAGCCGAGAGCAGTTAAGTGATTGACTCAATTTATCTACTGACTTTCTTTCAATGTTCATTGAAACTGATCTGAATGTCTAGTACCACAGTACATAAAGGGACATGTACCCCTGTTGGTATTAAACCTTGGCATGCATAAATCAGCAGTAGCCCTAGTTTGGTGGGGATGAGAAACTCCAACCCTACAATAGTATGTTGGGATGTGAAATCTGTAAAAACACTTGTGATTGCACAGCAGTACTTTATCTGCACATATACCATATAGACACTGACTGCAGCTGATTTGATGTTGATGGTTTTCTACATGGCCAGTGTAGACAAGGTGTAACATTTCCCCTTTAAGGGCTTTAAATTAAATATAACTTAAAAAACAACATCATGTTGTCTCTGTATGTATATACAGCATTTTAAATTATGATGCATATGTCAATTTATAGCTACATGTATTGTGCATAATTTTATACATACTTCCCCAAATTCATCCTGACAGACTTTGCATATGTGGAAATGTTGGAACTTTAAATAGAATTTAAAATAAAGTTATACTTACAAATATACTTTTGCAGCATGATGACTCAACCATAAGGGGAATCCTGCAGGGTTAAAGAGGTTAACAGGAAACTGGACTTATTCCACAATGATTATACAGAATCTGCTTGTACAATAAATTATCCAAGTCTATTATAAAGTGCAAAAAAGCCACAAACACTCTGCTTGTTTATTCATTACGGGTGGTGGTGCTACAGTCAACAATAGTGCAGAAAAACTGATTCCAGTTGGGTTAAAGCAGTTGGGTTAAAGCAGTTGTGGTACAAAGGCTCTCTCCAATTTCAACTGACTGAATTCAGTGTTGATGTAATGTGCGTTTTCTAGCTGCTTTGAATGCAGAAGTTGAAATTCTTCTTAATAATGAAATCATCAGCCTTTACAACACATTTAGACACCAAATTTTCCTTTTTTTCACATTTGTTGTGTTGCTTTAGACTTTTAACTGAATATTCCTGTGTAGTTTCAATTCATCCAGTACAGATTCAACCACCAGTGACTTTATACTAGTAAATATGTATTCTTGAAGTGTGTATCCACACTTGTGACTTGACTCTTGGGATGCCAGTGTCACTTTTGGTTCGTCCACCTCTGTGAGATAATGAAAACTATTGGCTGGATTGCATTGAAAAGTTGACTATAGTGAGACAGAATGAACAAGCTGGTGGTTTTGCCTTCAACCCAATGTAAATAAGATGACTCCATCCTCTTAGCAGCACACTTTTTTAAATACATTTAATTACATTCATTCTTTTTCAGCTCATGCAAAATAGACAGGGTTCATCCTTTAGGAAGCCTAATTAAATCTCAAATCAAAGTCCATTTTCTAAAAATCTGCCCTCGGTCCTTTTCCCCTTCTCTTTCTTTGCCTACCCGTGCCTTTCCATTCCACGTCCTTTCTATTTTTCTCTGCCCAGTACCTGTCAGGTGCAGTGGGCGCTGGTGAAGGGGAGTATTCTTGTGCTTATCCGAGTGCTCCACATGAATGACGATGATTTACAAGCCTTGCCAGTTAGTAATTGTAGCCTAATAGGGCCCTTGAATAGCATGATGAAGTAGGGACCCGCTGCTCCCCTACCTGCTGTTTTTAACAGTAAT
>JAVQJL010046805.1:0-18152 GCA_036024295.1 Nannoperca obscura
TTGGGACAAATGAATAGAATGAATAATCCTTTTACCAAAAGAATATATTTGGATGTAACGTCTTTGTAATCACCAACATTTTGATTAGTAACTGTAATTTAATTACATATTTTTCTTAGTAACTGTAACGGATTACAATTACATTTATTTTGTAATTTAATTACGTAACGCCATTACATGTAACTAGTTACTCCCCAACACTGTACATTACTATGTTGTCACATGTGTTGTCACACATGCATTTGCTTATGCAGGGGTGGGTTGGCCCCCGTACATGGGGGCTTTTGTGATAAAGAGGTCTTAAACTACTACTACCAGTGTATACCAGATAAAGCAGTGAGCAGGCTTCATTCATAGTTTTTTCTTTCAAAGATGACTGCATGCCAGTCTCCAGCACATTCTGTGTGGCTTGGGATGCAGCTAAGTTCGAGGCAGGGCCTTACTGAGCCCAGTCTAGTATGGCCTCACTGGCCAGTGGTCAAAAACAAAGGGTCAGGCACAAGATAGTTGAGAGGGAAAAAAACAAGAAAGTGATACTTGGGTTTCTGATGGTTTTATCGTCTTCTGTAAAAAGGTGATGGCGTTGACCAATGTGATCAGCATGAAACTTCACCACTCCCACCTATATCTCTCCTGTCTTAATTATTTCTTTGTTATTGTTATTGTCTAATGCTTCTATGTTTAAAAGCTTGACCTTCTCAGTTGGTGAAAGATACCAAACACCTTTAGGAATAAACAGGATGTCATCGTTAACAGTAAGTGAGTAATAGACAGTGTTTACCCTGATTCAAATGTCATCAATGGCAATCGTTTTACAACCTCAGTTCATCCTCAGCACTCCACCATAAATGATACTACATACGATTTTAGTTTTATTTTTTGTTTTTTGTAGAGAATACAGACAAAGCTCTCACTTTGGGTATATAGGGAATGGATGGCTCGAGGTAATGACCCTGTACCCCACACTCCTGCAGTAACCCCCACAGGGGACCCGGTCGAAAGCCTTCTCCAAGTCAACAAAACACATGTAGACTGGATGGGCAAACTCCCAAGGAATCCATATTTCTCCCCCTGGATCTGAGGTTCAACAATCAATGGAAGTCTCCTGTCCAGCACACTGGAATAAACTTTCCCGGGGTGGCTGAGCAGTGTGATACCTTGGTGATTGAAGCACATATGTGCATTAAATTCTTCTGGATGTGAGACTTGAAGACCTTGCAGACAGGGGCCTCTGCAAGATGTTCCCAGTTCATCCTCACTACACATTTGGGTTTGCCAGGTCTGTCCAGCAGCTACCCCCACCATCTGATCCAACTCACCACCCGGTGATGAGACATGCGGCCACAGATATCATGATAGGACCACAAAGTCTATCGATCGATAAGATGTTCTGGTAACAACTACACTTATGAACCACAATATGCTTGTCTAATAACAAACCACCCAATCACCTCCTCCAGGTATCTCCATCATTGCCCACATAAGTCCCCCAGCAGAACTATAGAGTCCTCTAGGGTACTCTGAACTACCACTTGGTGCATAAGCACAAACAACAGTCAGAGCCTTCCTCTCAGCAACTTTCAGTCGCATTAAGGTGGCCCTGCCTTTCCCTGGGGAAACCTCCATCACAGTGGGGCTCAACTGGGGCTTTATGAGTATCCCCACACCCGCCCGATGCCTCTCACCCTGGGCAATTCCAGAAAAGGAGAGAGTCCAGCCCCTCTCCAGGAGTTTGTTCCAGATCCAGAACTAAGGTGTAGAGGTGAGAACAACTATGTCTAGCTGGTACCGATCCACCTCCCAAACCAGCACCGGCTCTTTCCCCGCCAGAGAGTTGACATTCCACGTCCCTAAAGCCAGTGTGTAATGCCGAGAGTGAGCACACCCAGGTCCCTGCCTTCGCCTGCCACCCGCCTTACAACCCACCCAATCCCAATGTTGGTGGGCTCACAGGGTGGTGGCTCCTTGTCTTTCAGGCTGTGCCCGACAGATCCCCATGAGCCAAGGCCTGGCCACAAGAAGCTTGCTGTCAAGCTACCCTCCTGGGTCTGGCTCCATGTTTTCCCTTTTCCAGGCGAGTTGCTGCAGCTTCTTTCTGGCCAAATCATTGTGGGATTGTGAATCGCTCTTAGTTTGGCTAAGACTAGGACTAATTTGCCTTGGGAAACTCTATGGTGGGCTTGTGCCGTGGACAACACAGTTCCCAGGGCCACAAGGACAAATGTTTTCATATGTAAATTGACAATTTATGTCTAAAATGATTTGTCTAATCAATTCTGTGACCCACTCTAGAGAAGTAATGGACCTACTGAAACCCTCCTCTCCTTGGCTCAAACAATGGGACAGGTGATTTTAAACCACAGGGCAGTAAACATGAAAATCCAGAGTTGAAAATAGAAAAACATATATTTGATATTGATATTGACATCACATTTTGTTGAGTTGTAGGTGAAATAATGTTCTCACATCTTCTCTGAAATCGCTAATGCCTAGTCCAGGGCCAACCCTAGCCTTTTTGGTGCCCTGCTAGTGTTGATGGCATTAATAATAATAATAATAATAATAACAATAATGACAACATAGCAGTGTATTATCAATTACACAGAGAACACAAATAATTGGTTTAACTTATCTTCTTCAGCTTCAAACTCAGATAGTGTAGATCCAGTAGCTAGGAGTTTCTAATAGTGCATCTGGACAGTTATAGAGTAAATATTAGCCTATTACAAGCAAAACATGTAAGGACACTAAAATCTAGATAGTGTCAGCCATTATCAGTTAACTTAAGTTCACTTATATTGGTCAGTGAAATTTCTGCAAAATTAATGTCTTACATTCTAGGAGGGAGCAGACAAGTAGACCTAGCTACTGGCTTTCCATTCAGATTTATTTACATATCCTTCAGTCTTTGAGAGTCTAGCAGCTATAATAGAATCATTAGCATTAGCATTATTGCTACTTAACTAGCTACCAATGTACATTAAATGTCTACACACAAAACAGAATTTTAAGGTTAAGACAAGATGTCTTTTAAAGGGCCCCGAGGCGACCACCTAGTTCGCCTATGCAAGGGCCAGCTCTGAGCTAGTGGAAAAACAACTGTGGAATTAAATTTATTAAATGTAGTGATGTCGTAGTGTGTCAATGTAGTCATATAGCCAATTTGGTATGCCTGGTTTTCCAGAAAGGCCTTTGTGTGTTGTGAAGCCATTTAGGGCAAATAAATCTTTAATATGCTGAACTTCCATGTGACATAGGACTCTTGCTACTGGTATTGCATTGTTTGATTGTTTTGTCAACGTTTATCAAAGGTTTCCCTCAAAATGAATTGGTTATTTTGCGAGTCCTGTCTTTTACTTGGGATGGATTTAGCCTTGCGCTCCTGTAACATAGAGGGACTGGACAAAAAAAATTAGGATTAGAATTTAACCAGAGGTATTGTCTTTTTTTAATTTCATGCACAAAACCTGAGACCTACAGTATATTACCAACAAGGAACAATGCAACTCAATTGATGCCCCCCCCCCCCCCTTTCTTTTTGGACATTTTCAAATTTGTCTTTAGCCCCAAACAACGCTGACTTAATTAATGTTAATTAAGGACATTTATCAGACATCACACAACTTACTTTTCAACTTACAAAAGACTCCCCAACATTATACTTAGATATAATATAAGTTTCCAACAGCCTATGTAGTTCATGCAGTATTTTTCTTTTTCTTTTCCAACCTTGAAACCTAGAAATATTAACAAGGTATTGCTTTTGCCATATAAGGAATATGTCACAGAAATGTTTACATTGTACATATAATAAAAACAAAATTCTAACACTTAACTTAATCATTTTAGGAGGCATTTTCAAAGTGACATATGATCATTTTTTAGGCTTTATTTTCTTTTGATTTTGTCATTAATGACAGTAGCTTTTGTTCCACTAACCTTATGTAAAGCTCTTATTTGGAAGTTGCTCTGGATAAAAGCATCTGCTAAATGCCTAAATGTAATGTAAATGTAATGTAACCTCTGTTCTATGTGTAGAAGGTTGCCTTAATGGCCTAACAAAAAGGCTAAAACAAGATAGTTAAGTTTTTCTGGTCACATTCTATAAAACAGTACCTGTTTCTGTATTTGCTGGAAAGATTTTAGAAACATACCATTTTAGATAGAAGTATGGTTACTTCTTTAGCATTCAACAATTTCAGCTCCCCTGACGTATGCAAAGGAAATATTTGTTAAGGACTGTTTCTAAGCACTGTGTCTTTGCTGTATTTTTTCATTGTGATTATGTAGTCTAAAATAATGTTTTATCTTGTCTTGTTGGTCCACAGCATATTTTTTGGATTCCTCTACATTGTTTTAGTCATGGGTATTTTGTGGCTTTGAATTGGACAGACACAATCTCTTAATGTCAGGAGAGAAACCTGGCATTAGCAAGTACTTGCTGTACTGGGAAAATTATGCATAGGTGCACTCATGAAAGGACTTATGAATGCTGGATAAAACCAAACATTGCTGGTAATACAATGTGTTTAATTATGTCCCAGCAAAATAGGATGTATAATAACACTAATCAAATAGGAGTTCAGCAAGAAAGTGCATGTTGATGTTGCACTAAGGAGTATCCCTGTAGATTATTGAGAATACTGTAGCTTCTAAATTATTTACTCTTCTAAGGCGAGGCCAGGGACAGAGCAGAGCTCAACCATGGCCAGCTTTTTATGGCTTGCAGGTTTTATGAACATCAACACATGTTTGATTTATACTACAGTAGACTACATTGTTTATAGTTTGTAGTTAAGACTTGATCTGATTTGTGTTTATTTTGGTAGGGGCCCTAAGTTAGACCTTCCTAATCCTCCTTTATTGTGGCCTGCCTGATGGCAGAACCATTCTGTGTTAGGCTACAACTGAAGTCCACCAGTTCAACACATGAAAGTGTGTTTACAGGTTATATACAAGCTTTGTGGCTCTAGAGAGAGTTGAAAGTTAAAATTGACAAAGTAACATCTCTAGAGTAGGTTTGCACCAATTGGTGATTGGAATGAATATTTGCAAGTAAAGGGTTGATCAACATTTTTTTCTACGCTGATATTAGGGCGATTTTAACTAACTAATATGTTATAATAATTATAAATCACAATTGGACAATATGAAAATAGAGGCGATCGCCCAACCCTACACTAGAGCCAGCGTCAGTTGGGGCTGATAATTTTGAAGAAAAAAAAGAAATCTGGGGGTTTGGAGTTGGAAAGAGAGTGCCCTGAGATAACTTTGTTATGATATGGCGCTATATAAATAAAATTGAATTGAATTGAATTGAATTGAATTGAAAGATATTAGTTTTTCACACGGCTGTATCCTGCTCCTTATCTCCATTACCCACCTGAACTTCCTGGGGTCCAATTGCATTGTGGATAATGCAGGCACCAGGTTTTGACAAGAAAGAGAAGAAAAAAGACATCTCTTGTTCTGGTAATGAAAAGCTATACTCTAAACAACAGAGTGACTGCTTAACTAATCGCCCAACTGATTGACAGACTGGCTGGTTTGGTTTCCGAAGTGGTGCAACATAATGACTAATTCTTAAAAACCTATAAAAAAAAACTAAAACAATTTCACTAATTCACTACCCCTAAAATACCCCTTAAATTCTTAATTAAGTTGGAATTGATCATCAAGAGATTTTGTTTTGCAAGATTTCTTATCTTTTAAATGGTAAATTATTTTAATTGGAATGAGAAAAGTGATAATTGGACTGCTATTTATGACTCACACCCACAGATAACCATTTACACTGATAAATTATTTTCAGGTCCTTTGTGGCTTTGACCTGGACAGACACAATCTCTTAAATGTCAGGAGAGAGACCTGGCATTAGCAAGGATTTCAACAAACTGTGCTGTAGGAGGATTACAGTATGTGAGATACAGCACAATAACTGAATATAAGGAACTTGCTGATCAATAGTGTTACATGCTTCCAGGTCCCAAGAGGCCTCTGTCTCTAAAGCATTCTTTGATATTTTAGTAGTAATGAAATATAACATATGCCATTAAGAATATGGTGAAACACACTATGCAATTTGCAAACTTGTTGAACAACAAACATCTACTTTAAAATAAGTAAAAAATAAATAAACTTGGAAAAACTCAGTACCTGTACAGAAGTGTTGCAGCAACTTATACCCATTTCTTGTGTTCATTTTCAGATAATCCTCATATGGTGAGTCACGTCCCAGTCACCATCCAGGTCCTGGATATCAATGACAACATTCCAGCCATCTCTGTTGGCAACAACGCTGTCGTAGTATGTGAGAGCACCAAAAATGGACAGGTGGGTTGCTAATGCTCCAGCCTAGGAGAACAAATGAAAAATATTTTGAGCACCAAAAATGAACCATCAAATTTATTGGCAAAAGAAAATGTAAATTTAATGGCAGTTTTCATGAACTACTGTTATGTATTATTAGGACTTGGGCGAATCAAGATAGTCTGACAGCTGGTGGCGCTTATTCTCTGGTCCGGTGTCGTTAAACCAATGCAGAAAAAGAGTCAGCAGATGACATAATTAAAACATGTACTGTCAATCCACAAACGATGGGAAAATATAGGTTGCCTGATGTAACCCCAGTTCTATGAGTACATGCAAGGCCCTCTAATTAGCTTCGCTATTGGTTTATCCCCTCGAGGCTCTGCCTCGACACCTGAGTCAAAGCTCAATGTACTCACCCTCCAAACGGGGTGAAGTATCCTCCCCCCAATATAACCCCAGTCTGTGCATTGCAACCAATAGCGAAGCCCGCTAGAGATCGGAGCATGTACGACATAGAACCATGTGACAACTGTTAGTTTCATGTATTTATTTGAGGAATGTCTCCCCATCGTTTGACACAGATCTGATGTTTCTGTGTCGTCAAGCATCATTGACGTTTAAATCACATACTTCATCATTATGATTTATTTGCTAGGCCTAGTCCCATTGCACTTTGAAAATGCACATAAAAACAAATGGATTAAAACATTCTTATTTTTATACCTCAAAAGTTCTGCTCATCCACATTTTTTGTACCCGTTTTTTTGGGACCCTAATGGTGCCTAGTTAAAAAATGTTGTTGAGGTCATCTGTTTTTTTTTTCATGGCCAACTGTTATCAACTGAATTGATGCCAGCACACATTTTCATATCTCCTGAACCAAACAACATACAAAGACAAATGAGCCAACTTCACATAATTTGGACACCAGGAATAAAAAGGAAACAAGGTCACTGAAAACAGGAAAAAATATAGGCTTATTGCAACTTTTGCTATTTTGTTTCACAATAGTTTCCTGCAATAGCCAATTAAAACTATACTTCTCAAAGAAATGAAAGAAATATATTTAGAATGGCACACCAGATCTACCGTAAAGGTTATGCAGTTTGTGTGATTAGGTGATTAGTTTACCTACAGAAGAGGTCGTGTTTTAATGGTCTGAAGTGTTAAGTGTCAATAGGAGTGGCTGTGTGAACATACCCTTATGTAAGAAATGGAATTTATGTCACTTTCATTAGCTAAAACACAAGCACATACAACAAATACAAATATATACACCACTAAACACATGCATGAAAACACACTCATCCTCTCTCTCGTTCATTCTCTCACCCTCACACACACACACACACACACACTTGCATAAACACACATATGCTGGCATGCAAATACATCTGATCTGTAGCCTTTTTGTTGTGTGTCTGCCTCCATCAGTAGGGGATTTATCAGCTGAGCTGCAGACTCTGCAGCTTCTTGAACCCATAAATTATTTAGACTGTTGAGCGCACTGATGCTTCTGCTGCTGGGCCAGATAGCAGCAGAGACGATCGTATTAAAACCAAACACGGGTCTGCCTAACTGCCTCCCTAATCTCCCCCTCTTCCCCCCTCCACCACCACACTGCCAGCCTTGTTTTACAGTGGGGCCAATCCTGAACCGGGGATGATAAAACACTTTTAATTTTTTATCAAAGCAACGGATGTCCTCACATGTACATTTACACACACACACACACACACACACACACACACACACACACTACTTGTCTTATCAAATGTATTGCTCTCTCTTATCATCTGTTGACCACTTTCTCTGGTTTTTGCTAATTTAAGCTCAAGTGTGTGTGGTTTGTGTGCATGTATGAGTGTGTAATCATTTAGCTTGGCTTCAGGCAAAAGACAACATGTGCCAGCACAGTCAATGTCGAGGGAGGACTCTTTTTTTATCTGGCTGGCATTGCAATATATTTACACATGTTTTTTCTTCTGGGTTTGGGTACTCAGTTGTGTGCATTACATTTGGGTAATTGATTTTCAAAACGATGAGAAAGGCTGTACATAATACAGCATTGATACTCCTTCCTTGTTTGCTGTGTTAAATGCACAAGTGACAGATACAAGCCTGACAGCATTTTTTTTGTCTTAAGGATCTTGTTAACATTATGCCATACACACACAAAACTGATTATATTATAGCACAACATTATGCATAGGCTAAAGTAAATATATAGTGTATATACATGTGTTGAGCAACCTTCCCACTACTGTTGATATCATGTGGAGACGTGAAGACACAAGCAGCTGTAGTCAGATTTGAGATTTATGTCAGAAGCTTCAGTCAAAAGGTTAAAGATTAGGGACAGTTTTTTTTTTTTAGATTGTTGTGTGTATGTCAATTTGTGGAAACAACCTTCAGATCATTGAAGTCACCTGCAGCCAGTCCACATCTGAGTGAGGCTGGTTTTGCTTGTCTTGAGCCTTTGCTATTTGAGTTTGCTATTGGTCAACAGTGTGAATTTGTGTGTCAACGTTCACCAAATTTCTGCAAAATATTTGTGTGGATTTACTTTTCCAAAAAATTTGAATTATGTGCAACTGAAGAAAATGAGAGGCTGTCCGCAGTTTCGTTACATTTTTATTAGTGTAAGACCTGCATGATCTTCATCAGGCGAACATCCATGTGAACAAAATTAAGCTCTGTAATACACATTTAAAAAAGATTTCTTGCAATATAATGTTTATTATTCATAATATATTTTTCTTTGTATTTACTTGTTCCCACACATTTACTATGCCACTATGAGCAAATACTCACAGCAATTTATTTAAAATTAATTTTATTTTGACACTAAACGTCACCATTTCGAATTCAAATGTGACTGGGCCAATATACTGTAGATTTACCTCAAAATAAAGAAACAGGTCAAACACAAAATACCAAATGTTGTACCAGAAAACCTACAAGACCTCACCACAATGGGCCCCACTGAAGAGCTCAGTATGCTTCAAACAATCTTGTCTAATGGTGATGGCGTGCACGCAGATGCAGCTGCCAGTAGTTACTTTAAACTTCACTACATTTTTGTTTTATGCTAAATTTTTTACAATACTACATTTTGATTTGTTATATTTTATGACTTTATTGCTGATGTACATATACACTCATCAGCATTGGAAAAGGAAGCGCAAGGATTGGATTAAGTGCAGTGGACCCTGGGACAATCACTGCCTACAGCAAAGACTCTTGTCCCACATCTTACAGAGACCTGGCTCTATCACAACATCCCAGATCAAGCTATTGAACTCGACAGACAGACCATGTTCTGTGCAGACAGAACCCAAGACTCTGACAGATATGGGGTTTTTTTATGTTAAGATGTTGACCATTATCAACACTATCTTGTTGCTACTGTTTACACTCCCCCAGACGCAAACTCAAAACATGCACTACATGCATTGCTTTCTGGGTGTATACATGTAAGGAGTGACAGTGCTAGGTGGTTTTCTTTTGTGATAAATGAATCATTCTGTTTCTTAGATTACAAGAATGTTATAACATGATCAAGGATGAGAAGTTGTTTTTGTGCACATTAGCAATGATTATTGTTAAGTTAGAGGACTTGTTTTTTATGCACACATTGTACCTTTGACTTTTTGTCAAAGAACCAGATAACACATTTGATAATCTTTGGTACTGATGATTCTCCGAGGAGAGTTAACCCTTGTGCTACATTCGGGGTCATATTGACCCAGTGGCCCATTGTTTTTACCCAGTGTCTCCTCCAGAGGGTAGCACAAGGGTTAAATCAAGCCTTGGAGGTGCCAACTGTGTAGTCTGTGTAGTCCTAGTCTGTGCATGTGTATGTAATGGTGATGTACTTGTCTGAATACTGTTTGTTTTGGTGTGTGTTATTATGCGTGATGAGAAGAATTTCCCTCAGGGGATACTGAAGTCTACAGAAAACTGTACTTCTTTCCTCATCCACTGCACATCAACTTATACATGAACTGAAGACTTCAGTGGCCTGCACGACAGTGTGCTGCGTCTTTTTTGTTGTTGTTCTTTCACACTGGAATCGGATATTGGCCACATTAACAACATTGTGTGAACAGCCAAAGAAAAATCTGATCTGAACAATAAATCCTAATTGAGGGCTTGCAATGTAAACGTATTATTAGTAACATAGTGATTATAATGACTGCAATTGTAACTAACCATAATGAGCTAGCTTCTTTGGTTGCCGAGCTAACCGTTAACTCTCTAGCTGACCTGGCTGGGCTGGGGATAATCAGTCACAATAGTTTCTGGAGCTTACTTTTTATTTACTGTTCTTTTTACTTATTCTTAGAATTTTGTTCACCATTGCACACCATTATCTGTGTACCTGTTCTGTCCATCATGTGTGTCTGAATACAGAACTACTTATTTATTATAGAAGTGCTTATTTCAGATGATCCAAAACCACCTTCACCCTCATGTAGCATTCTGCATCTTTAGTGTCCAGTTCGTATACTGTGAGATTGTATTATAAGTAGTATAGGCTACTCACATTGCTCTATGGAGTCAAAAGCAGCAGCATTCTGGAAAGACTGCTTTTGAGCTTTTTTATTCATTTTCTTTATGATGCCCACTCTTGTTTGGTGGTCATCATACTTTCCTTTTATTCTATTCTTCTAATCTTCTAATTGTTGATACCACACACAGTATTTGCAGATATCTTTTTCTGCATGTGGAAGGCCAAGGACCAGGTGTCAGCAATAAGGACAACTTGTGTTGGGCCTCAGAAACTGGCTTAGGACTATTGCTCGGTTTCTCAAAGGGTTACCCTCTACCACTGAAGGTCATCTTTCCCCTCCATAGGATTTAGAGTTGGTGCTGTCAGCCTTGCAACATGAGGAATTTGAGCCCCTTGAAACAGTTTAGCTGAAATGTGTCAGCAGTTGTGTCAGCAAAAAGAATGGGAGAGCTATATCCCCCTTCGGTGCATGAGATATCCTGCCAGATGATGCCCGTACCCTGCATTCCCCCTTGGTCAGTGGTACAAATTTGCACGTCCTGGTGTGTCCAGACCTCAAGGTTGGAATTATAGTTTTTGTTCAGTGAAATAGCAATGTGCAATATATGTAGGTAACAAAAATAGAATAACTGCTAATTCACTATTAAGAAGGAAAAACTCTCCAACATCTCCACATAATGCCAAAAATGTAGATGTCACATCTTTACCAATTCTGTTTATACCAGTTTGCTGTGTATTTTTGGCTACTGTACAAAAATGTCCTTTTCCTTTCTCAGTTGGAAAGAGTTGCATTGAAATGTTGTGGTGAAAAATCAAGACAGAAAAGACCCAGAAAAACAACTCTATTCCACCTTAATGAAACAATATGTGTTCAGAACCACAAGTGAAAGAGACTTGAATAGAAGTCACTGATGTGTTTTTCTGTAGCTTCAGCTGTCTGATTACTTCAGTACTATGAGAAAAACTAAATTCATTGCCAATTAAGATGTGGTTTATGATAATAATGCATATTCAGTCATGTGTGTAAACAGGAAATTGTGGCCAATTTTCTTGATATTTTGTGCAATGGATTATTAAAAATATCAAGAGGACAGACTGGATCAATAACTTGATGTCAACTTGGACTGTGGATTGAAGAATTACTTTGTTTGAACTTTGTTTCCTGTACACTTTCTTTCTCTCTTACCTGCGTTTCTTGTTGTCTCGGTGGCCTTTGTTTCCTTTTATTCCTTTACATCGCTTCTCTTTATCTCCAGCAGGTGATACAGACCATCCGAGCAGTAGATCTGGACAACTTTGCAAATGGAAAGTTTTCCTTCTACGTGCCTACTGAGCATCCAGCCAATCCGAATTTCACTTTGAAGGACAATGGAGGTAAGACTGTAGTGAACAAAGAAGTTGTTAAATATGAGTACAAATATTGTGTTTTTATATTTATATTCATATATGAGAAGAATATAAGATAAAAGATGCTATGGACCCATAAACAGAAGGGGAGGAAACAGATTTCCTTCTTCAAGCATTGGCAGGTGGGAATACACCACTATACGTGCTGCCATCTGGCAACATTTCAATTCAATTTTATTATATCATAAAAAGTTGTCTCGCTTTTTCATATAGAGCAGGTCTAGACTGTAGTCTATATTTACAGAGACTCAGCACTTCCCACCATGAGCAAGCACTAGGTGACAATGGCAAGAAAAAACACCCTTTTAACAGGTAGAAACCTCGAGCAGAACCAGAACCAGAACCAGGCTCTAGGTAAGCGGAGACAGGATGTGCCTGATTTTTGCAATGTTACGTAGGTGAAAAAAATGCAGTCCTTGAAGTTTGTTTTATGTGAGAGTTAAAGAACATATCGTGATCAAAGATAACTCCAAGATTCCTTACAGTGTCACTGTAGGCCAGTGCACCCATGGTACACCAACCCAGGTGTTTGAACCTGTTTGCCTAATTAGACCTCTTCTCAGGACAGTGTCAGCACTAACAGCTCCGGGAATACAACAGCACTTAAACGACACATTGTTTCTATAAAGTATAGCATATTGTACGATATTATAGTAGAATTGTATTTTTAGTTTGAATGTATTGTATTTGATAATGTACAAAGATAATCTGTTCTTAGATTTAATGCTCTTTTCGATTCTGCCATTAGCAGCGATGTACTTACTTCGCTCATCACCAGCCCTTACAAGTTTGACGAGACATCTTGTTGTTTTCAATCATGGTTCTATGCACTTTATGTAAAGCTCTTATTTGGAAGTCGCTTTGGATAAAAGCGTCTGCTAAATGTAATGTAATGTATTTTAGGTTTTGTGAAAGTTACATTATCATCAGAACCAAAGCTAGTACTGATTTTGATAAAAAGCAAAACACCGTCCATGTGCAGTTTACTGACCTCACCCTTCAGGATTTCTGGGTGTTTTAAGTTCACAATTTTCAAACCTTTTGCTTCTGTCTAAGGGTGCCAGCAGGCTCAGTTACCTTGCACAGCTTTAAAGAGCAAGAGGCCATCTGTCAGCTCTCATGGAGGTCTGCACCTGTGTGTTTTACTGTTTGTCTGACAGATCTTTACAAAGCATTTAAAGGCAATCTTTCATGCATTCGGACCCTCGTCCAAATCTCTCAATTCGCTCCCCTCATTTGGTTCACTCCTTAAACGTGCCCGAGCTGCACGATGCTGACCTGAACATGGAGCTCGTCTCCTGCACTCCATAAATGTGCCAGGCTGTTGCACTTTGTTTAGCCAAAATATAAATTCCTAGAGACTAATCTTCCATCATTACAAGATATTTTGACATCTTTTTAATGCTACAAAAATGTAGTCCGGTTTATTGTAATCTTGGCCTGTAAATAATCTTGAAGCACAGATGTCTCCTTTCCATGGAGCATTCCCCTTTAAGACTAGTTAAAATCTGACCCTGGAACAGATTTCTATTTACGGCTTAAAATAACTGCCACAAAAACATGCTTTGTTTCACAGCACTTTAAGTCCACTGAAGAGACTGGGGAAAGCAGAGGAGACGAGGGCATGTAGGGAATGTCCAGTTATCTAAGCTGAGAAATGGACCTGGCTCCAAAATAGGAATGTTGAACTTCAGGTTGAACAAATGAATGGTTGGTCTGTTTTGAAACGTTCGAGTGTTGTCTTATTAAAGTGAATAAAGTCAGGTTTAATCAGAAACACTGGTTTATCTGTTTGAGTCATCCCACAAAAATGTGTCATAAATATTTATCTTATTAAACAGTACAGAAGTGTTGGTGTGAATATGATGAATATGTTGATTTATTGAATAAATTGTACTGTGGACCAGTTTGTTGCCCTCATGTTTTTGCATGAAAGGACATTCACACGTGTTTTCATGTCCTGCCACCTGAATACATGTAAGCTAGACCATATGTCCCCATGGTGACGTCTGTCTGCTGCCGTCATTCTTGTAGAAACAAACCAAAAAACAGTACATGACTGATGTGCAATATTACAACATATCCTCAGGCCTTAACTTCACTGGGCTTACAGCAGGTCAGCAGCATCATTACAGATTCATGATGAGGACAAACTTAGCTGAGTGACAAATGTCTGTATTTGTTACTTTATTACTTCCCACTGGTTTGAAGAGGATGGACCTCAGTTGGAAAACTAGAAATTAGAATTAAGCAGCATTTAAATCAAAATGTGATGTGGAGTTGTTTGATTTTGTTACCAGGCTGGGTTTTGGAGTGTTAAACTCTTAATAAATAATAGCTGATTATGCTTTGACAACACTTTAACTTGTATTTTTGCTTCTTTTATTATGAATATTTAATGCAATTAAGAAAAATGTAAGCTTGGAACCCACGTTTTGAGGGGCTTTAAAGGGAATTTGTTGTTTAAGGTTAGTCAAGAAGTTACAGTAAACTAGTAGGAAGGCAAAGCAAGTACACCGTCACAAGTATTAAAGCATAAATGATATGTAAATTGTGTGTGTGAGATCTTAAGCAGCCTGAGTACCCCCTGAGCTCTTTATTTATTGTATACTTGCCTTTCAGACTTTCTGTTTAAATCTTTTCTGTTTAAAGTTATTAGATCAAATTGGGGACATTTTCTAAAAAGGTCTGTGCATTTCACTACAAATATTGTTCAAGTTGAAATCAAGACAATGGATTTAGGAAAGTACACAATAAACAACAACAAGCTCAGTTGCACTTATTTACCACTTGGGTGTGCCATGGATAAAGAAATCATTTGTCAACCAAACGTTTGTAGTATTAGTGAGCCACCAACAGCAACACGTGTTTCCCAGTCAGCATGTGTTCAGGCCCAGAGGGCAAAGAGAAAACACGCTCCTGAAACTGTCCTCTCCAGCCAATTAATCTGGCCCTGTACTTGCATTTGTCAGGAAACACAGCTCTCAGTCTCATGAAGACATAGATCTGTAAAAGACTATAAGAGGAAAAGATGGAATTTGATGGTTCCAGCTTCTTAAGTGGGAAAATTTGATGCTTTTCTTTGTCATTTTATAGACAAAATGATTAATCGTGAAAATAATGGGCAGATTAATCGATAATGAAAGTAATTGGTAGTTGCAGCACTAGTCCAGTGCTACGCTCCCCCCATCAGACAATGCAGCCTGAAAATCACCACCCTGAAATGAGCTGCAGATGTGAGACTGTACAACTCTGTCATGGCCCAGAGGAGAGGATAGAGAGTCTTAATACGCTCTACTTTAATACAAGTCTATATAAAAAAGATGCAGCATTAAAATAGTTTAGAAACTACTTTAGTGGTTGTATATTGCTTTGTATCTGTTTTTTCTGCTGATCGTCAGGCAATTTTAACACAGTTTTTACAAGGGTAGCGTTTGATTTTGTACACCCTGACTGAACCGGCAGTCTCTGCTGTGACCTATAGGATTCGATTATTCCACTGCTTTGCTGCACAAAGCCCTGTTTAAATGGAGGAACACTTTGAAGAAAGACTAATCTCCATGAACGGAAGTGTCTGACACAGCAGCTGTTGTAGTTCTGTCAAACGTCCTGCCAGAACTGAAACCATGTGGAAAGAGAGAAAGAAAGATAGCTTGCTCAGTGAGATGGAGAAGATTATTTGCAGCCTCTGGCCTTTGAATGAGGATTTTACAAAAGCAGTAAGAGTGAATAAAGACACTGAGACCTGACCAAGTCCTATCCCACCATAAATTCCACAGAAGAAGACGTCACAGCAGCACCACCCGCAAAACAAGAAACAACACAAACCTAGGAAACATACATCTTATAAATTATAACTCCAAAAAAACACTGCAAAGATGTCGGTGAAGACAGATTTAGACGATTAAGACTTTAATTATAATAATTTAATGATTCGACTGGTAAATTAAAGACTTCTTGAAGTGGCTTTTTTGCTGCAGTTAATTGTTTTCAGCAGGAGTCCAGAGAATCCCAGGCAGTCTGATTCTGGCTTCCCCCCTCAAGTCTGCTCCCACACTTACAGTAAAACAGACTGCTTTGGTCTGAGAAAATAATATTCACGTGTGTCTGGATGGCAACGCCCAGGGTTACACATGCACACACACACACATACACACACACAGGGACACTTCAAAAGCAGCTAGATGGCTGAGACATCTGGTTGTATTTTCTGAAGGGAGTCCCCCAATCTGGAGTCGCCCAATCTTAAATACAGCTGCTCCAGTGCGAATGAAGTCAGGAGAGTTTCCTTCCCAGACGCTTTCCCTCTCCGTCTTTGTGTTTCAGCTGCTCTGATGAATGCCTGATCAGCAGTAGCCCACTAGACAGCTTGCTCTGTTTGCCAGAATGTTCAAGACGACCTGGACTGGCCGTCTCTCCACTGTAGAATAGTATTTCTTATTTTTTATTATTTCATGGGGAAAGTGAACTAAACCTTTCCTGCTTTAACCAGTGCAGTGGCATTGAGCTAGACAATCAGGAGGGGTTTTAATTGTCAGAGTAGTTAGAAAGCTTCCTATACAAGCTGCTAAACTGAACATATAGCTCAATGACCTGGTCTATATCCTGTTTAGACCCTGTACAGAGATACTGTGTACACAGATTGTTATATTAACTCTAAACATCAAGGAGTTCTACAAAGCTTCTTTTTACAGCTGACTCAAAATAGTGTGATACCGTCCATCTTGATTTTCAATGCTCAGATGAATAATGTAGTGTAGATGTTCAGATCGTGAATGCACCATGACAGCATCCACATGGGTATTTGTTTGGTTTTGATATCACCCAACACAGGCTGCAATGCAACATCTGAAAAGAGAAAAGCATGGATGTCTGTGATGTTTTGTAGCTTCTATTCGGATTTGCACCTTCCTGTTAGCTTTGCCATAAGTGGAGGTAGAAAATCTGCTAGGATATCCTAATTTCAGAACATTTGGGACCTGTGCGGAGCTAAGACTGTACAAGCAAGTACAGTCATTCAGGCTCCAAAACACACCACTCTTGAAGCCTGAAGTGTTACAGTTTGAGGCAGCAGGAAAAGGACCCAAATGCAGACAGGCAGCTCCAGAAAAAACAAATGATTTATTAAACAGAACATCCAAAAACCTCAGGGATGTGGAAAACGGCAGGAACCACAAACACATTCAAATGCAATGACCCGACAAGAGACAAAAGGAAGGGACCGCTATATATGTAAGGGAGGCAAACGAGGGGATCAGACACAGGTGAGGGACGAGACACAGGTGAGTGTAATCAATCTCAGGAGGGAACCAGACAAAGACAAGAAGGCAAAAGGAGACACAATCCCAGGATTTCAAAATAAAACAGGAAACATAAACCCACAGTTCATGGACCATGACATGAAGACCCAGTTGCTGCAGCTTTCAAAATGACCAAATTTCAGGGCTAAATCAATTCATGTCTCTGGAACTGCGATCAGTGTATTAGCTTGCAGAGCAAAGTAGTAGCACAAATGTGTGCTGTTGACCAAGAGCAAGCTATCTTGACAGTGATAACCTTTGAGCGAAAGGAGAGCTCGTAGCTTATTAGCCTTCTGGCACCATCCACTTTCATACAACTCCTCTCTGTCACAGTATTTAAACTACTCCACAAAAGAGGAATGATTAGACGACAGTTATGAGAGGAGTCTATGGCATAAATACATCTTTTGAATAACAGTCAAAAATAACTGTCCCATTACAGCTAGCGTGAATGATAACTATTGACTGATTGGCGCTAGCATGTCTGTCTGGCTAGCACAGGGGTCGGCAACCTTTAACACCCAAAGAGCCATTTAGACCCGGTTTCCACGGAAAAGAAAACACCGGGAGCCGCAAATACTTTTTGACATTTAAATGAAGATAACACTGTATATATT
>JAVQJL010046807.1:0-66065 GCA_036024295.1 Nannoperca obscura
TCCAGGCTTAGAGGGCCTGAAGAAGTACTACTCGCTAAGCATAGTGATTTGGAGCAAAGGGGAGACACTCTCTAAAGCATATGCCATGATTTATTCTAGATTTGCCTCCAAGATGGGATTGTGCATTGTATCAAAGGAGTGACTCAGACATTATGTGGACATAAGACTTGCTCTAAGCTCAGAGGCCATGCCATCTCAGTGATTGGATTTTGTTTGTGTGTCTGTGAGAGTGAATCTGTGTGTAAACAAATAACAATACTAGCTAGGATACCCTGTCCTGTCCTCTACGCAGCACATCTGACTGACAGATGCTCCGATTCAACCAAATCCACTTAAATGTGAAGCAGTAACATCCACTAATGTTGTCTGAACCAAAGCATCAAGACCAGAGTGATATTTACCGCTCATAGCAATTCTTCTTTTATGGCACTGATGTTAGGGAAAATATATTGTCCAAAAAATGAGATTTTTCTTAATTTATAAATGTTACTTGATAGGAAATGTTAAATTTGTCAGCTTCTATCTATATTTCTCCTGATATCCCAGGTTGTTTTGTCACATTTTTAAATTTTCAATCAATTAAATTGGAAAATTACATTGTAAGTTACAAAGAAAAAGAATCCATCCTGCTCCTAACTTACTTATTAATTTGCATTATTTCTGCTTTCGTGGGCACTGAACCTGTGACCGTGCCGGTAAGGGGCTGGTGTCTTGAAACACCAAAAAACCCTGACAGCTCTATCTCAAGGACATTAGTCAATTAGGCTTGTTGTTAAATTGTACAGCTTCAAATTTAAGGTAAACTCACAGAGAAGACCTGCACAGAGAGAGAAGTGTGGAATACGTGTGCAGTCCATGATGCAAGTCAACAACATGTAAAGCAACATGTGGAGTCCAGAAGTAGAGCATTTTATGTGTAAGTAGGTGCAAATTCCAATCACCACCTCCGTCTTTACTATAGACCCTGATTAACAGGACTAATAATGATAACCACACTCCACTCAAAGACTGCATTAAAAAGATAAACACAATTAGTCACTTTAGCTTGCTTAACAACTTAAAGTTGTTAATTTTTAAGTTAAGTTAAGTTAATTTTTTCCTCAGAATGAATGTGACTGTATTCCTTTTAACAGTGATGTTTGATGTTGAACTTACTGGGAATTATTACTGGCCGAGTCTCCTTGTTTGATTTCTAACTCCAGGGTAAACTGACCTGCTCTTGTTGCAATGATCACTGGGCGGGTGGGGGAGGGGGGACTTTGATGTAGCCGTGTTGAACATTGACTCAATAAATGAAAGTCTTTATGGCAGGTTATTATAGGGTGCTTGATACCACTTTGAGGAAGGTCAATGGCCAGGTCTAAGCTGAAGAGTGCAGTGCCAGCTGTAATCACTCCACTCGATATGGTACAGTAATTGCAGACTAGAGATCTCATCTAGATGAACAAACATTAGCCTCAGGAGGTTATAAGGACGTCTGGATTAAGTGGAAGTTGTCTGATGCAAAGGGCCAAAATTTGAAGTGCTGGTTGACAACTGCAGTTATAGTAAAGAGAATTTAAATTGCAGACCGTTAAGTGCATGCTGGGATTCCAGCTCAATGTGACCCTGGACTGGGTTGCACCAACTATTCGTAAACATCACTAGCTTAAGTGTGCATGTAAAGTCCTTCCTAAATTAAATCTAAATGTTTTAGCTAGTTAAAACTTAAGTTACACATAAATTGGTTGCTATCGCCTATGTAAATAGAGTCACAAGCTGGAGCGTAACAGACGTACATTACCAAGTGATATATTATAATGTTAATGTTTGTAAGAAGCTGTTTCATTTATATAATCATACACAGAGAAATATCTGTTTCAGAGTTAGTTGTAGTCATGCAGTTTTGAATGCACAGGAAATAGACTATGCTAACCAGAAGCAACAGTCATTTTGTCTGACTTTATTAGCATGTTTTATAACTTAAACTGTATTTTTGTGAAATGTACTTTAAAGTTTTGTTATCAAACAGCATTTGATCTAGCGTCACCATGTGTCAACCATATTCCATATTACCTAAACTGGCATTAGCAAGCTAGCTTAATGTTATTTCTTGACTGTTAGCACAGTTAGCTATAGGCAACAGTTACAACTGGCAGTTAGTGGGTGTAAGCAGTAAGTATCAAGTAACTAATTGTATACCCCGTACTGTACATTTTGAGAACATTCTGCCTCCTTTTGCCTTATAAACTCACCAACTTACAGTGGTTAGGTTAGTTTACTAAACAAGGTTAGTTTTTATGTTCCTAAAAACCTTTTTTACCTTTTATTTGTTTAGATTTTTCCCCAATGCTCAATTGGGTCGAACCCCCACTGAATGAATGAATGAGTTAATGAAAGAATGAACTCCTTCCTTGGGGACATATACATACATAACAGTCGACCTGTACTTGTGCTTGCTTGTAAGAAACAGAGCCTCCTAATTATCTCTGACTGAAACCCCACCTATGTGACCTGCTCTTGTCAGTGTGCAGACCCCAGCTGCAGCAGCTACATGACCTGACTGTTGCTGCCTCAACATGTGCATGATCCTGATAAGGAGTGCAGAGTGGGAAGACAGCTGCTTCAGACTTATTTGCATGGGTGACAATGGTAACATTCACTAGAGGAAATAACACAGGCTTAAATACAACTGAACCTTGGTTAAGAAATATATGCCTTTATTGTTTTGACCTTTTGTGACTGTTTAATTTCAATTTTTTGTTTAAATGTATTAATCTATCTTAAACAGGATTATTTGCGGTATTTGGCATACACTTAAGTTTTAAGACATGAAACAAAAGCTTGAATTATGACAGTCATCAAACTCACTCACTTCAGCGTGCTAGACTTACCTGTTTCAGAAATGTTGCTGATGCCAGAGCTTCGTTCTGTGCTTTTCTTAATTTCCTTCCACGCCAAAACACCACGATTTAGAACAACTTCGACCTGCCTGTGCTCCTGAAAAAGCTTCGAAGATAGCAACCTGTGTTGTTTTTCCATAATGTCGCCCAGACGTGTCGTTAGTTCCGCTGTCGTTCGGTGATTCTCATCTTAACTTTGTTACAGCCCGCGTAACAAAACGCGTTCAGCGTCAGAAGTGTGTGTGCCGGTGTCGGCCCGAGCTCTCAGGAGAAGAGGGGACTTAAAACAAAGATCGTGTATGAAGAAGATGATTCCCTTGATAGTAAAAAATGAAACTGCCCTACTTTTCCATTTTGTGCTGTTCTGTTATGATCACATGAAAGAACTTAAAGTGAAAAACGAATAAAACTGAGTGACTGGAAATGAAAATAGATTAAACATTTAGCCAATAATGCAATTCTTAAGTAGAGCTTAAGTATTTGTAATACTTTTAATTAAACAAAATGTACAGATGTGTTAGGGTTGATTTATTGATTTGATACTCCATTCATAGCTTTAATATCAGTTTTTTAAAGCTGACTTCAAATGGGCCTGTACTCTGTTTTGGAAGCTTTTACATAACCAAATCTTAAATGTATTTAACAGAAAATATCTGCAGTAGTATGACTACTTTTAACACTTTTCCACCAATACCCTGACGTTTGCCGTACCGGGAAACAGTGACAGAGTAAGAGCTCATGCCTTTCACCCTGTCTGGTCAGTCCTGTGGGACAAACCCTGCATCAGCACGTTGGGTAAACACATAAACTCAGTAATTCATGACTCAGAGCAATTAGGTGCTTCAATGCTGTTCTAGACTGTAGAGTTGAATAATTACCTTAACCTTTCATAACATCAGACACCAACATTAACAAAAATGATGACCAAACTGCATGTGGGTTAGTCCCCCACAACATCCTTAACTCCGCTTTTACCTGAGTGAAAAGTGGACTGATTTTACAATGATGCAAAGAGTGTAACAAGAAAGATAGTTAATGCTGACTCTCTCTAACTACAGTATGTGTCCTCGCTTTTCCCCCCTGTGTGTGACTTAGAGCAGGCAACAGTTAATAAGAAGGGAATTAGAGGAGGCATTGTCAAACTAAACCTCCCGCTTCCAATATTGAATTATTAATGGTGTATTTTCATGTTCAGGCCCCCAAAAATCAATAACATTTTGTGCATTTTGCTGATGTGCAGGCTAGAGAATTTCTTTAAACTGTAAAACTTACTTTTTAATTAAAAACTATTACTTCTGGAACCGGATACTCTAACTTCACTATCCAGTGTAGGTTAATGATGAGTGTGTGGAAATATGTAATACTGTATTGCTGTGGTAGGCAAATAGTGGTGTGTGGGCCAAATCTAGCTCTCCGACAAAAATATTCGGCCCCTTAATGAAAGCTAAAGTCATAGATATAGAGGTATAGTGGGAGGGTCCTGTGACTCTGCTGTAGTATTGAACTTGTAACATCTAATACTGCAGTATATGACAAGAGGCACACTATGCATACAGTGCATGGCTGTAAAATGAAGTCTTATAAATTTAAGAGATGAATAACACAGGTAATTAATATAAGATGGCCTATCTAACCAGAACAGAACATTTTCTTTCAGCCATAAATAAAGCTGTTCTGTGTAGAAACTCAGGTTCTAGGAGAATAGAGTTGAACCTATGTTCACAAATGACGATTAACATAAACTGCTGTAACTCTGTTAAATCCCACTTACTAAAAGGATTTATGACTAAACTATTAAACTAAAATGGTTTATATAGGAATGTTATACCTTCAGTGCTGAAAAAATGGACCCATGGTGGAACCTAATTGCTGACCCTGCTGTATCGTGTCAAGAGATGCTTATTTAGGACCAGATTGTCTTTACAATTACAAATTCATTATGCTATAATTATACATATTCATATTCATATGATGATGTAGTTCATGACCTCCCATACTGAATTTGAAATGATGAATTTGCTTGCTGATGCTTTTTGGTTAGTGACATAGCAATGAAAACCTGCAGTCAGTAACAATCATTAACCATTATTTTATTTTAAACCTTGTATCTGAAAAATAATAATGTTCAAATACCACATATAAACGATTCTAAACAATAGTAAATCTTACTAAACTATAAATACATCAGCTTATACTGTGCCTATAATTAGTATGGTGTGGAAAATGGCAAGGGTAAATGGAAAGTCTTTTCCCCTCTTTGCCTCTGTTCCTGATGCTGGTGGTTTCTCTTTTGATTGACACACAGCTTGTAGCTTCTGTTAACATGGCAAAGACCATAGGCAAAGACAGTAGAATATGACGACACAGCGTCTCGTGCCACCTAGCACTGGATCTCACTTGTGATTGGCTCACAGCCAGGAAGTGTCATTCCAACCAATCACAGCAACGTTTGCTTGCCGATTAGGCAGTATCAACATGGCAGCTTTCTGAGTTTTGGAGGAGGGGACCTGGTGTAAATAAACACAAATTTCACATTGTACAGATAACGACAGCGTTTGTGTGTTTGTGTTTATCATTGGTTGGACCGTAGAGGCAAAATGTCGACTGACGGAAATAAAAAACAGTTCTGGAAAAGAAACGCAGCGAAGGTTCCTGGCAGGTGAGTGACGTGTTCCCTCCTGTTGGCTAGCTTAGCGTAGCTAGCCTTGCTGAACTGACGCTGCACTGTTGAGCTTCAAACGCAACGTTCACATTCACTGACGGTCCTCCAGTATTGCACACAGTTTGCGACTTTCACACATTGTAACGGACCAATGTCCGTGGTAAATTAGTCTCACAGACACAGTTTACACCTCTGTGTTGTAAGCTGGCTAAGAGCTACGTTGCTAACAGCGGCTAGCAGTTGAGCAATTTTCCCACACCGCAGTCACAGAGTTGTAACTAATTATACAGTGACCATTTTATATTGCGGATTAGCTATGGTCTTACAGCAAATTAAAGTCGTTTTTGTCACACTGGGTCGTGTTATTATAGTATTAACTGATGATGTTATGGGTAATAAGAAGCTAACATGGCTAGCTTGACAGCAAGTTATGAATCAGCTCATTCATTTACATCCTCTCGTCTTCACTTTTTCAGCATTCAGCATGTGTATGGCGCACAACATCCACCTTTCGACCCGCTCCTTCATGCAAAGTAAGTTAAATGTACTTCGTCATAGTAGGTAAATGCCCTTTGATCTTGTTGGAGGAGTTTGGACAGATGTTATACTTTGCTGTGCTGATGTCAACCGTTTGCTACTGTCGCTACACTACATGAAACCCTAGTTGAAGTTGACAGTCTTCACCCTCCATTATATTTGCTCCAAAATATCTTGCTGTTATGACATATTTATTCATATATATCCCCTCATCATGGAAGATTCCACTCGTTTTCATTAATCAGATGATGTTTTGAAAAAAAACAGGTTTAACCAGTGTGTGTTAGGTCAAAGAGTTCTCTCTCTTATCCTTCTTTGTTTTGTTTTTGCAAGGTTAACATTGCCTTGGTGACCTGCAGTACCAGCCTTAGATAATCTCACAAGACATTTATTGAACTGTTGGTCCGTTGGTAAAAATCAGAATACGTAAGCAGAACTCAGGACTTTCTGCACTGTTTGGAATTCTTCTAGTTTTCACCTCATTGTGCCTGTAGAGACTGATTATTTGACAGAAGACATAAACAGCAGCACATCTTTTGTGTTGTGCTGCTACGCAGCAACTTACAGAAGACAGAAAACTGCAGTTGCACGAATTGATGCTGTAAAACATGTTGTGTTTTTAGCCACATCCAGGGAGGAATGTGGAATGTATGTTTTGCCATTTGACAGCTGACGACAACTGGGATGTGGCCATAATTGCAACATGCTTAAATGAAATGCTATATATCACGTTCTTGCAGTATAATTCTGGTAACCTATCATTCTACATCATTCTGCTGATTACCTACAATTCTGGTAATCAGCATTTCAAGACTACATGGTACACACACAGGTCTACACAGGAGTGGAAATGTTTGAATAAATTAATTAATAAGAAGAAGACTTTAAAGTGAATATTTTATGTACAGCTGAAAAATAACAAAAAAGAAAAACTGGAGAATCTTGAATTATAAAGTGAAGAAAATGTATTTTCTGAACCATAATCATTTACATTTCTAACTTTTTTGGACTGTACGTGTCTGGTTTTATTCACACATATACAAAGACACCCTTTCCCCGTAATAATCCATTTATTTCTTCTGACCGATGTTTAATCGTCTCGATTTCCACAGAGGGTTGAATTTAATTTCCTTGTTTTTTGTTAGGGTATATGTTCAGACACTCCCTTTTCTTCTAATTTATGATGGAAGCTAATATGGACAAGTCTCTCTCTTTCTTATGGTAATCCTTGTCTTTGTAAGAAATCAGAGCACCTTCTTCCCCCCCACCCCACACACCCTTTTCCTTCTCCCACCTTCCCTTTTCCACTTTGCATGATAAAACAGAAAAAGGTTGAGTTTAATTGAATACTGTTTTTTTTCCTGTTGCATTTCTTGTTCCCACTGAATGAAATTGTGTCCTTGCAGCACAAAGACAGAAGCTCGGTAAAATGGTGTTGTTTGAACATGGCCAGATTCAGTCTTGTTTGTTGTTGGAGACTTGCTTTTGATTGAAATGTTTACAGGTGCTGACAGATTCACACACCTATGTGTTTCATTGTGAACATTCTTTATTTGCTAATTTTTAGCTTTTTTTCAAAGGGTTGGTGTTCATTTATTTCTATTCTGCCTGTCAATTTCAAAATGATTCACATCTCCTCTCTCTTTTCTCCTTATCTCCTCGCTGTGGTTATTTACTTTATCTCCCTCTCCTTTTCTCTCCTTTCCTGCCTGTTCACCACTCACTTTCCTACCCCCCGCCCCCTCCTCTCCCTCACCCTTCCTCTCAATTTCTTTAATCTTATCCTCTTTCCCTTATCTTTGCTGTTTCCATGGCCCTGTCTTTGTCCTGCAGCCTGATTAAAGCAGGCAACAAGCCCCCTCCGGCCACGCCAGGCAAGCCCAAGAAGGCTACCACCTTCCAGGAGTTTGAGAGCATCACAAGTGACGCCTGGGATGTTGGGGATGATGACGACGAGTTGCTGGCCATGGCTGCACAGAACCTTAATATTGAGGTGGTCATGGAGACAGCCAATAAGGTGAACAATCAGATGCAGTGGCTTGGTATTAAGCTTGATGCATGTTTTTCTGTCACAAAGTGCCCTATAACACAACAAACATTGTTAGGTCTTGTCAATCCATTAAAACACATTTTCATGCACCTTTCAAACAGCTTTCTGTTCCACTACATTTTCAACTGCATAGAGAGAAGCATGTTTTCCTGGCAATGCTTCCTGTAAATTTTGGTTTTCGTTTCGTTTCTTTGGAAGGTTTGAAATGAAATTTAGGTGACTGAAAGTACTGTTATTTGTTTTTCTGTCAACTGAACAGGTGATTGAGAATCACAGCAAGCAGCAGGAGAGACAGAGGCAGGACGACACAACTGAGCTGGAACAGAGAGAAGAGGACACGCAGGAGGAGGAGGTGGCGGCGGAGGACGAGGAGGACGATGAGGAGGAAGATGAGGAGGACAGGCTGGGGGAAGGAGAGGTGAACAGCCCAGAGGTGTCGTTCGCCTCCCACAGCAGCCCTTACACTGATGGCCGCTTAGTGAAGTCCCACAGTGAAGCTCCAATTGGGTCACCAAAAGGTTAGTGAACACCACTGCTCAGTGTCCAAAAAGTTTCCCAGCTCACCTGCATACTAAAAGCTAGGCTGCTTTTACTTTTAGTCCACTGGTGTCATGAAATATTTTGAAAAGACACACTGAAACCCCTCTGTAAGTGGAAGACAGTTCTCAACAATCGCCCAATACCTGCATATGAGTTTAACCTGAGTCTGCATTTTAGTGTGGTTATTTTTCTGCTCTGTTTGAGTATGTTCTCGTTATAATTATTTTAGTGTGGCTATAAACAGAGTAGCCAATGTATTCTATATATAAAAAAAGGGTTTAAATGTGGTGAATAAAACATAGGAAATGCCACCATATCTTTTAATGCTGTGCTTTAAATGGAACAGAAAGAATTAACATATTCAGGATTTTAGTGTTGAACTTACTTTTGCAGGTTAAGGTTTTTTTTGTCTGCATAATTCTTTTGTGTGTGTATGTGTGTGTGTTTATTTACTGTGGTCTCAGCTGCGTTGTGTCACCACATTCAAATAGTATCAAGTTTCAACGGAACCATCCCAGCATCCAAACAGCAGAGAAACGATGATAGAATATTTGGCAGATGTTATCACTCTGTAGAGCAGGGTTACTGAGAGGCTGCCAATGTTGTGCTTTGATTGGACCTGCTTGTGGTTTAGACAGAGTGCACAGTGCTTAGCATTGACACCGTTCCAGAACACGCAAGGACAAGATTTACATTCAGATTTCTGTTAAAAGGTGGTAGGAAGTTTGGAAGTGATACTTATTTATGAATATTTGTGGGTTATATCAGTTTGTGGGTACTCACTCAAAATACAAACAAAGCAAGAGCCCTTCCTCTCCTTTCACCTTCCTCTCCTCCTATATAACATCATCAGATGACAGAAGAAAGAGACACTTTCTCTCCTCCTCCTCCTTTTTTTTCTGTTTCTGGTCTGTTTCATGGCTCCTGTTGTAGCTGTGTCACTGTTCAATACTATACTACTGTATAGTATAAATACTGAACCCTTGTGTTAAACAGCTTTATCCTTTTCCTTGTAAATACATAGAAGAGGAAAGTTGTGAAGAGACGGTTCTAATGTTGCTTTAAAGATTGTAACATCAGAAAAAACTGCAGACGCTGTACATCATGAATGTCTGGCTGACTGTTGTCCTGTCCTGTCTGTCTGCCCGCCCGCTTGTCCTTCATTCTGCCGTTGCTGTGTTTGAGATAAAACTAACATAGGAAGCCCGCTGTCTTCAGGCAATTCCTCTCATCTCCCCAGAGATGCCATGTCATGTACAAGGATGTACAGGACGACACATTTTGCAACACAAAAACACTGAAGCTTGCAAACCAACCGTAATACATGCACACTCACTGTACTTGGCAGGCGGGCAAACAAATTGACACACACAGTTACAGTGAGGCTGACTGCTGGTTTGCTGTGTCTTATTTTATTGTAGATTTGATTCGCCTCTCAAGATGACAGCAAAGCAATTGCGTGAAAACACATGCCCCGGTCTAATTAGATAATGGCACATAGCTTGGCTTTTATTTGTGAGGCCCAGATAAGACTCTCTCCATATACTTGTGCATTATATACTCATACTTGGCACTCCCAATCCCACTTCCCTGCAGCTTAGAAAGCAAGGGGCACACCCCCACATTCACACAGAAGCTGGTGGTCATCGGGCTCTCTGAAGCCTCTGTTGTTCTTTGATTTTTTAAAAACAAAAATAGTCTGTAATTGTCTGTAATGGGAGTTGGGAAGTTCTCTCTATTTGTGTACTTTGATGTTGTTTTCCCATCTTTCCTTCCACAATACTGTGACTGACCAGCGAACATTTCTAACTTTATGCCTAACATGGCATTTTCTTTTACAGCCTTTTAAAACATATAAGTTATCAAGTGGACTATAAAAACGGCTTATTGTTAAAATCACACAAAAGGTTCCACCACGATGAAGCTTGCGCCGGCTTTAATAAACTTTTTCAATTTTTGTAAGTGCAAATAAAGCAGTTGAGAACAGATTTGTAGCTTTTTATTTGTTCTTGTTAAATCTGAAAAGGATATTAAAGTAGGCAGCGTTCCAGTTTTCTTAATTGGTATGGAGTGTTTCTGTGACTCTACACGCAGTAGAGGTTCCGTGGTTTGCTCTGGCAGACTGAATGTGTTTGTATACCTGTTTATAAAGGCGTCACAGTTAAATCTGAAATTTTGCAACATCCACAATTGCTGGAGGCTCATTGCAAAACTATCTACATTCATCACCAGCTTTCTTGGAGCCATACAAAAATGCTAAAGGACAGCAGTGTCATTTGTTTCTATGATATGTTACTCATGACACATTCCTATTCAATGCTTTTAAATATAAGCTCACTTAACTTGAAAATGCAGCTCTTCATCTTAAATTTGGTAAATAGCTAACTAGTCAGCAAACTAACATGGGAGCAGTTGCTGTGCAGATACTAATCCCTGTTATTCGCATAATGTCACCTTACTACTGCTCAAGTTAAAGCCTAGTGCAGGTCGAGAACACTTCTCCCTCCACAGGAAGAGGCTAATCAAAGTTTAACAGAGCAAAACAAAAACTGTTCTCCAAACAGAATCAAGGGAAAGCTCTTAGCTCAATGATTTTGGGCCTTTTGGACTGAAATCTGGTATACCCAAACATCTCCAGATGGATTTTGATAACTTTTGTGACCCTTTTTAACGTGTCATGTAGTGCCATCATCAGGTCAAAATTAACTTTTGTTTATGACCAAAAATCTGCAAAACTAATTAAATTTCCATCAATTGTACTTTGTGTTGACGGAAATCTAGCGAATGTTAGCATGCTGATGTGCTTAACTAAGATGGTGTACATGGTAAACATTACTGGCTAAACATCTGCATGTTAGCATTGTCATTGTCAGCATGCTGATGTTACCATTTAGCTTGGTTTTACACAAGACCTTTAAAATCAGAAGACACTCTAAACAGGAAATCCAACACTGCATTGTTTACATGTAATGTATTTACAGATGTTCACAGCAGTTTGTGGCTTGTGGTCATTTACATGGGCACAAACTTCTGTACTGCATCACCTGAAAGCCCTCCCCTTGCCCTCTCTCAAATCTTTATCCCCCCCACCAGATGCAGCAGGTGAGCACGCAGCCCTCCACAGACAACGGTCTCTGCCCCACCGGCCGCCCGTCATCCCGCTTGTGGCTCGCATGGCTGACCAGAACACATCTGGCACCCCGGCCATGACCGAGAGGGAAGCGTCCCGTCTGGATAAGTTCAAACAGTTGTTGGCTGGGCCCAACACAGATCTGGGTAAGAGATACTCATCCAAAAGTCTCTGCTTATTTGTCAGTTTGTGTTACAACATGTGCTCTTGTACAGTCTCACTATTGCTCTACATCTCTCTTTTGTCTGTTTTATTTTAGCTCTCTGAGCTCTTTCACTTTTTCATTTCCTTGCGCTCTTGTTATCCTCACTCTTAGTTTGCTCACTCTGTCTGCCAGCTGTGCTGCACTTTTAACGATGCTGTGAGTGGGAAAGTCATCTAGCCATCTGGACATGCAGATTACAAGGGGGAAAAAACACCACCAACAACAAAAGCAAATGACAGGCCTTTGTTCTAACCAAACGACAGGCCTTTATTGTTTATCCAACCCCAGAGACTTTGTTTGCTACTACTGTCACCCCAGTGGCCATGAAATCCTTGCAGACCTCCCTCTTTACAGTTGACTTTGTGAAACTAACCCTGAATCTAACTTTTGCCAACTGCTACGCATCAACATGTCGACAAGTAGATTAACTACATCAAAGTGGTTACCAGACAAGTTCGCGAATCGATCCTGTTCGAGTGCACGTGTTGAATGTTAACCAGCCAGTTAACCGATATATATATATAGATACGAAGTGCTTAGCCTTACAGTGACTGCCATTATTTAAGATTTATTAAGAGGTTTTTAAAGGTATGGGTAAAGGCTAAATGTCACACTTCTCTGCAGCATCTGAAGTTACAACCAGCCCTGTGGGAGCACGATTAATCGTATGTAGACAGTTGCCTGCTGAAGTAGTCTGATATAATCACTTTTGCCAAAAGCACAGACACTGACTCATAAAACGTATTGGAGTTGTGTGGATTTTTTAGTGAAGGATGCGCCATCAAAGTGTTGGTAAGATGTCTGTTAAAAGCCCTGTTGAGTTCAGATCTATCTGGTGTTAACATTAAGCATGTGCATCTGTTGTCCTTGGGTCGGTTATGTGTGTTTATGCTGCATTGTGTGTGTGTGTGTGTGTGTGTGTGTGTGTTTCTGTATGTGTGTGTTGAGTGTGCCTGACAGAACGGGAGCATGAAGTGAGACCAAGGGAGAGAATTAAAAAAGGGCATTGCTTAGCAAGAGAATGGGTTATGTGCCTGTCTTAATACCCTAAATATGCTAAATACAAAAAGCGAGCGCCTGAGATATTTCAGTGCAGAAATGACACAGTTTAAATACCGTAGCCTTCATTCTTCTATGGCGACTATGGTGTTAATTTACCACAACTGAAGGGGCTACCAGGCATTCATTTGAGACACACTATTGTTTCAAACAAGCCTTTTACTTTTTCATCAGCATTTTTTTCGGTCTGTGATTAAGTGCCATAAAGTGTTGTGAAAGTGTCAAAAGTGTATTTAAACAGGAGGCCTAAATATTCCCCCAGCTATTCCTCAGTACGTTATTAATGATTAATGATAATCACATTTGCATTGCCACCGATAGATCATCTAGACCAGTACGTTAACTTGCATCCACCAATCATATTCTGTCATCAGACATGGCCTATTGGTTTACAGTTTGAATACAAGTGTGTGAGCTTGTACCCCTGGTGCCACTGCTTTTCTTTCCACATGTAGATTACTTTAAGGTACACACACTTGGATTATTGGCAATGGTCCTAAAATGTAAATGCTGGATTTCATTAAGTTTGAACGGCCTTAGTCAGCACCGTGCTTCACCTCTACACGTGATCCCCTTGAAAACTTTTGGAACAAAACAAACCGGTTCACAAGTCATCAGCGTTAGTCAACGGCGGCTGCGGCCCGCTCGGGCAGAGTGTATCCTGTACATCAGCAGAGTGTCTTGAGATGTCAGCCCCCATTAGGGCCTGCCAGGCATCACAAGCCCACTGTCTAAATTTAGTTTAGTCTCTGCGCCATGATTAGATAGCCCAGAACGGGCGAGCCACGCTGCTGGCTGCTGGCAGCATGAACGATGAACTTCATTCACGGGACATAATTAAGTGAAGGATTGGGGGAGGTGGGTGATGAGGGGAGAGAGATAGGGGCAGATAAGACAAGATAGGATGAAATTTTAATGATCCCTGTGGGGAAATAGGGTCATTTCACCAGCAATGAATGGGGTTGGGAAAACTCCACCATTTCTGGGACAAAAAGTAAATAATACCATTGCTTGCTCGTAGTTATAAGTCAATTTTAGATCTTGGTTTAGAAAGTTGTTCTGTTTTATGAGTATGAAAAAGTCTGGTTTGAATTAGTGATATGATTGTTTTTACATTGAGCATTGATCATGTACACATAAGCAGAATTTTGCTGTCTTCGGTTAAGAGGAAGCTGACAGGATAGGTTAAAGTCCTCGTCCTCAAAGTGGAGGTCACTGTCCCCACACACAGCCTGCGACACATTCCCACAAATTCCCACACATACCAGTGGACGCTGTCAGCGGAGATGACGCCCCCTTGTGTAAAAGATACACTTGACCGACTGTCCTTGAGCTCGAAGAAGCGAAGGGGGGTTCTGGTATGATCCATTGGTTGGTTCCTCACTTGAACGGTGTAATTAATTGCAGAGGCAGCCATGCTTTTGGGCCAGGCCCCCTGACATGTCAAGGCTGCCAGTCTCTGAAGTCCACTGCTGACCAACACAGCCAGACGGGAGACAGTTGGGCCGCGAATGTGTGTGATTTTTCTGAAATGACAGCCCATAACTTTATTATGGGTTACCTCCACTTTGTGTTACAGCCAAGTTAGTCTTGTCAGGATGTGAAGCAGGGAATGATGTGAAACTGCATTGAGTTGAAGTGGATAGATGGTAAAATAAGGCAAACGGTATGCAGGCTTCCACATGTTTTTCTCACTTGTCAGTGTCGTGATTTCTGTTCCTTGATCATGTTAAATCTGGCAAACTTGATCTCCTTTACGTTCACATCTTCATCATTCCCCCTCCCCCATCTCTCGCGCTCTTTCCCCCTCTCCACTAAGCCTTGCGCCAGGTTGTGACAGCAGTCTGTTTAGCATGTAAGGTCATATAGGAGGTGATGAACTGTGCATGCGTGAGAGTAGGGTGATTGATCTCAGGTTGATCTCAGTTAATTATTCCTGATGTCCTAAGGCGAGCCTGTCTGTTGAGTGAACCTGAACACAGCACCCACTGAACGCTCAGTGAGGAGGGAGTTATTTCAGCTGGGAAACTGAGAAACAAAGAAAAAAAAAACTGATACTGATTCATCCAGTCACTTTGTGAGTTTCACGTCTTGTTAATGCAACTGCATTATTTGTAGAGGGATGCAATATTTTTACATAAGCCAGAATGGAGATATATGCTTGAATATTTAGCCAATGACTCAACTTTCCAGCAAAACTCAACCCAATCCAGGACCAGTCTTATGAGTTCAGATCTAAACAAATCACATGTTAGAAGAATTTCAGGAACAAGGTTTGCAGGACTGCTCATCCCTGATTGGTCGAATTCCAACTCCAACCCCCATGGCAACCCCAGCTGAACTTGTGTAGCTCTCATTCACAAAACAAGGAAGCACTCTAGTATTCATTTTGTCATTGGTCTAAGAACAGACAATAGAGACTTGTAGTTCCTAGTTTAGCTCCTCTGGTTCCATAGTTTTTGAAAACTTCCGCTCAAAAGACAAAAAAGGCTATTGGCTGTTGATTGGTGACATTAACAGTCCATGACATTTTCACTGCATGGCAACATGAAACTTTATAAATGCATTACCAGATGGTCTGACATATTTTCTTGAGTTTGTGGTAGTTTTCAGCTGTTCAGTTTTCAGCTTTTCAGCTTCTAAACAAAATTATTTTTCTGCCAGCTGTGTTTCAAAGTGAGGTAGTGTTTTTTTTTATATGTGGTTGATTTTGTGTGTGTGTGTTCGTATCCCGTAATATAAAACTGTGTTTAGTGTTGTGTTCTGTCTGTAATCCACTTGTTGTATGATGGGCTAGAAGTCACAGTGCCAGATTTTATAGACTTTCTGCGTATCTTTTTCTTTTTAATAGAGTCTAAGACCAAGAGCTGGCAGCTGACATCAAGCAGTTATTACTGGATGGCAGAAATACTGCTGTTGCTATGGCAATGGTCCTTTCCCCTCTTCTCCTTCTTGGCAATTTATTCGTACTCTTTCTTTTACTTCCCCTTTTTATCAGTTCTTTTCCTTGTTTGTCTTTGTTTCTATACTTTTTGTTTGCTTCTTGTGTGCTCATTATATGAGGTGACCTCGCACATGTACTCCCACACACGTTTGCAAACACATGATGAAAATCTACGGGCCATTGTCACCATAAATAACTTAAAAGAACATACAAACGCAAACAAACCGATAGCCAACAAAAAAAACCCGGATAATGAGAACATAGAACTGCAAAAGAATACACTCGCACACTCACAGACTTTCTTTCATTGCCTTGCTGCCTGTCGGTGTGTCTCTACCCTCTGTTGGGGGTGCTGCAGCTCTTTGTTACACCTCCACCACTACAGTACGCTTCTCCCCAACTGCCATCACCCTCACTTACTGCAGCAACCACGGCACGGAGGCCTGCCACTTTCCACCACAGTCGCTCCCTCCACACTCCGTAGTGCTACAATCTGCAATCCTGTTACACAGCAGCCGCCATATGATAGGCTTGCCATCAGCACCGTTTGCAAAGTTAATAGCCGCCATCAAAGTGGGACGCGGCGATGTAATTCAATTTAACTCCATCCTAATGCCTCGTGTGAAAGCACTGTCCATGTGTGACAATATCCGAGGTGTTTGAAGTGTAGAAGGAGAGATGATGCAGCATTAGAGTGTCCATGTGGGTAAACCTCTGGGAATTGTGGCACCTTTACAGAGAGGAATGTTTCCATGTGAATTCCTAGTAGAAGTGCTCTCTTTTACTTGATACGTCAAGAGTCCCCATTTTACGAAAACTAGAGAGCAAAATAAGATAAATTATTGTATGTGTAACACTGTATGTGTTTTTTTTGTTGAAATGTCCTATTTTTAGAAAGTGGATACTGTGAGGAATGCTAAATCAGTAAATCAATAAGTCACTGCATTGTGTTATTTCCCCTTTTTATTTCTGCTTTTAAAATTGTACTCCACTTGTGTGTTCCTTTCATTATAACTGTACAAATAGACAGCCGTGTGTGTGTGTGTATGCATGTATGTATGTATGTATGTATGTATGTATGTATGTATCTATGTATGTATCCATGTATGTATGTACGTGTGCATGAATGTGTCTGCTGCCTCCCAGCACATCCCCAGGCAAAACACCAGACTTAATAAGGTTGGTCTAACCTCCAGCTGTCTCCTGTGTCAGTAGCCTTCCAGATTGTCTGGCTTAGTTTATTCATATGTTACATGGTGGTGTTCCTTGTGAATGTTTCATCCTGTCTTCAGCCTTTTACAGTTCACACCTGCTCTCTGCGGGCCACTGGAAAGTGCTGCTTTATGTGCAGTGGAAGACATTTCGTGTCCACTGCCAACAGTTTCAGTTTAATCCTGAAGTTCATTATCTATATTTAATGATATACTTAGTTAGGGTTGAAGAAAAGAATGATGCCTGACTAGATATAGCCAAAGTTTTGTATTTATCACTCCTTTTAAGCTTAGCTACAACTGTGATGGTATTATAAGTTTATACATGATTACTAATAATATTACTAATAATATAAAATATATAAAATGTTTTTTGTCAAGCTCCAGGTTTCATTTCATATATCACCATACCAAGTCACTCAAATCCAACATATAACAAGATAATAACAATTTCCATAAAAAAAAACTAAAATGTCATTGTCAATTAACATACTGATTATTTATTCAATGCACCAGGAAGTTTATAAAATGTCAGCAAATAGAAAAAAACATTTTCCATCACAGTTTCCCAGAGTCCAAGGTGAGCTCTTCAACAACGCAAAACCTAAATACATTCAATTTACTGCGGAAAAACAGAACATCTACCCATTTGAGAATCTGGGACCATTGTATATTTTTTCTGAAACCATTACTTAAAGAAATCATTGGTTATCAAAATTGTTGCCAACTAATTGGTTAATCGTCTAATCGTGTTTCAGCTGTACAGATCTGTGGGTAACATTAGCCTTTTATAGACAAATTATTCTCTCTAGGAGTTTTGGAAAGAAATTAACCTTAACCTACACTTGAGTTGTGTAGCATTTGGAGAGAGGGTTTGTGTGTGTGTGTGTGTGTGTGTGTGTGTGAGAGAGAGAGAGAGAGAGTGAGAGTTAGTTCACTTCATGTGTGTAATCTGTATGATTAAGATTGGAGTTTGACAGGAGTTTGAGTCAAATGTGCTACACTTTGGGAAACAGATTTCAGATTTTTTTCTTGCAGCCTTCCTATTAGCTTTTCTGTTCACTACCAGTTGCACTCTGGTAGCTCATTATTCCTGATTAAATTAGCATATCAATGAGTTTTTTAAATATTATTTATTTTGTATTAGCTGAAATGTGGACATGTGTTCCTTCCAATGTAACCATTACCTGGAATAGTAACTTATCTGTAATTCAAATGTACATAATTCCTCATTAAACTTTATTTTTTAAAACCTGTTCCATCTAAATCAGTTAATTTCAAGGCAGGCTTCAGGTAATAGACTATAGAAGTCCATGTGATGGCACACGGAAGAACACACACACACACACGTTCACACACGTTTGCACACCTGTTTGCTCATCTATACTCTGTGTCCTCTCCCAGCCATCTGGGCCATCCATCAGGCCTCCTGAGCAGGTATAATCCGGTGGGGGGGGGGAGGAGTATCTTTTTACAAGAGTCCCATTAGTTTACAAGCCGTCTGCTCCCTGGCGCCATCACTTTGTCCTTTGGATGAGTTAGACCGTTCAGGACTCTCTCACAGCATTCAAGGTTTATAGGAGGGGAGCTAGCTTAACTTTTTAATACACTGCATGATAAAGGTGTCTGTCCTGATTGTATTGTTTTTCTGACCTCACTGACAAAATAGCTTCAGATGACACTGGGACAATGCCTGCAACAAGGGAAGAAGGGAAGGCATTCACCTGCTTTTGGCCATAGCAGTATTATTCAAGACATTCGTGGGTATCACACAGGTGCTTTGGAGGACATTACTGGCACACATTGTAATAGTATAGGAAGGACTTGTGAGTGTCCTGACTTTTGCTGTGTTTAATGCAAGAGACAGTTACTGTTTTTGCTGTTTTGTTGTGCTACTTAAAGGGAAACTGTAATATTTTTAAACCTGGACCCTACTTTTACACATTTTGAGGTGTAAATGACCTAAAGTTTTGGAATTGGCCCTGTAAATCGCCTCTGCGGCATCTGTGAACGGGCTTAAATGGCTGCAACGTAATCCTTGGGGACAATTGCGCTCGTGAAAAGTAAGTCCACTAAAAGTCTTGCTTTTGGATTTGCTGAGGTAGCTCCTACTGCAGAATACAAACCCCTGTTTTGGCAGGTGTGTGTGGTATTCGTGTGTGTGCGTGTGTTGCCGAGAACCTTGTGGTGTTTTGCCCCAGTGGTCGTGCTCCGTCTGAATGATGCCTGAATAGTGCATGGCTTCGGCCCGCCAAGCGTCTTTCCTCCTTCTCCCATCAGCCTCCTGCTCAGCCAGCACTGACTGACAGCACCTCTTCGCTCCTCGCTGTCTTCCGTTCTTCTTACTGGCCTTCATACAGAACCATGCACACAGGCAGGTAGACTGACTGACAGGCAGGTAGACAGGAAAACATGGAAAGAGTGCAGGCGCACACCATCGCATGCACACTTACAATCACACACATACACACACTTTCATACTTACTCCATTTGATTTTTTTTTCCACTTTAACAACTGCCTCGTATTGTGGAGTTGCTTATAGTGAGAGCCCTCAGTCGGCCAGTTAAACTTCATTGTCCACTCAGGAATTTAATGGCCCTTTATGAATACATGTATGATTCTAGTGGTGGCACTTGAGTGTTTAATCAAGTTCTTAATGAGTCCTTAGATCCAGCCCCAAAAGAAAGCCAAAGTCCGGACTACCCTCCGTTTCCTGTTCAGATAAAATGTCTTTCATCGTTTTTTTCCCTAAGGAAATGAAACGTGTTGCTGGGGTTCACTTTTCACATTCTATGACATTCTATACCCATTACCGCGCCTGCAGTTAGAAGTTGAAACGTTCTCGTTTTTAAGTTTAGGAATGATTAATTTGTGAACAAAATTAACTACAGCTACAGCTCCCGTGAACATTTAGCAGCGTGGCAGTGAGTGTACTCGTGTCAAAATTACTTGGTTTTGTCCAGATCCATCACAGAGCTACAAAGATTAGTCAATAGATTAGTGGATGGACGGAAAATTAATTGCTACTATTTTGTACAATAACAATTTATCGTTTTATTATTTTTTTATTCAAACATTTACTTGTTGCACCTTTTTAAATGTAAGAATTGAATGCCTTTCTCTGTCATATATAATAGTAGGTAAATTATCTTTTGACTTTTTGACTGTTGGTCGAATAAAACATGCAAGTTGAATGCATCACCTTGGGCTCTGGGATATTAAGGAAGGCATTTTTCACTATTTAATGGCATTTTATCGGTTAATCAATCAATCAGTTCAGAAAATAAAGGCTAGATTAATCTATAATGGAAATAACTGTTAGTTGCAGACCTATTCCATAATATCTACTAACGCTGTCGTCATATTTTTCTTTTTAGCTGGTACCTCTGCTGTCTAAATACAGTCTGAACTAGCCACGGACACTCGACTAACGCCTCTTCTGTCCAGCTGCGGCGTTTATCTAGGGCTTATGTGAAACGGTGTTTGTAAAAGCCTGCTAAAAATGATTTTGAATGGAGGCTTTCTTACTCATGGAACCGAAGGCCCCTGCCTTTTGAAAATGTGTTATGTAGCCAAAATGTTAAAGAAATGGTCCTGTGACCCACATGTAAGTGGCTCAGATCCCCACGCAGGCTGAGAGAATCTGGGCCAGAGAGGTGAATCAGACACATTCTCTCCTACCTCAGCAAGTACAGTACAGCACAGTTGAGGTGGCCTTCAGCGAGGCACCCAACCCTAGCTGCTTCACTGGAGCTGCTGTCGGCAAAGGCACATGACTGCACTGGGGAAACTCCACATTGTGTTCATTTGATGACTTTTGCTCGCTTTGGATCTACTCTCGAGCTGCCGTTAAATACCACTTTTTTGGTTATCTTAGTTATCTTGGTTAAATAAGTTTTAATGTAATACAAACATGATATTTAGTTATATTTTGCCCTCTGAATGTTTCAAGAGTCATTGAGCATTCATTACCTCTGAGGGTCCCGCGTCAGAGCAGCTGTTGTGGGTGTTAAACAGAAGGTACATGGTGTCCTAATCACCCCCTGTGGTCCCCAGCTTAACTCCAGCCAAGACAAAGTGCACCCCTGTAAGTTCATGCATAATGGAATACAGTAGACACGGAAAGGAAAGTCTTGCCCTTGAGTTGCACATTGCTAATGTTACAGGTGTTTTTTCATGCCAGCGAGGGCTAGAACTTCCTCCAGGGTTGAGACTATCCCTCCAGACTAATCCCCTGAGGTCTGCGCCTGCCAGCATGATAAACACCCACAATACTGATTGCACTAATTCCAAAGCATGTATATAATAATGTGATATTTTATTGGTCCCACAGGGGAAATTCTGTTTCCGCTTGCCCCCGCATGCACTATATGTATACTTTGATGTGATTGCCTGTGGGGTGAATTGACTATAAATTGAGTTTTTGCTTTAATGAGTTTTTTTTCTGTAGAGACCTTTTTAAAGGAATGTCTTCATAATTTCATTTAGTAGTTTTCTTTGGTTGTTGTACAGATTACTATGTATAGAAGGGAGTGACACATTTGCCAGCTAAAAATGGCTTGTTTGCATTGTTAACTTTGTTCACTGAAACTGACGGGAACAGCTAGTCCCTCGTTGCCTCCGGGACAGTTGCAGAAACTTTTTTTCCCCCCCGCCCACATTGTGACAAGAGCCTGCTGAGCAAAAACAACAGATTAATTTTCAAAATGTCATGAAATGCCTTTAATTTATTCCGGTGGAGATAGGGCTTGGCTGTCTGCTTCATAATGCGCAAGAGATGCCCTAGAGAGTCAGATATGTTTTCTGAGAGATGAGCTAGCCTCACACTAATGAAACGACATCTGCAATTTAGCCTGTATGTCAACTATGCTCATGTCGCCTCTCTGTCTCTGCCCACTCTGGGAAATGGAGTTTTATTACTCAGAAATGATTTCTCAGGAATTGGAGCTGAGATGAGTATGGCTATATAGTAAGCGTTTCGGGAATAGGGCCACATTTCCTATGAGAGTGTATTTGCATTGGAATAAAGCCTCACAGCAGAGTCTGTTTCACAGATGGATACATCTTTCCTTATGCAGATCCCCTCTAAAAGCAGCATTTTACCCCAGAACTAATTAAAAAGTGTGAAAACGTACAAATATGATGGGGAAAAAAAATCTTTCCTAGTAGAATCCATCGTTGTCCTTTCATCTACTGTACCAGTGCGGTGTAGCAGAGCTCTGACAGTCAAGCTGTGGGTCTATAAGTCATCTGGGCTCACATTGGGGTAACTGTGATTTGGATTCTGTTGTGGTCCAGCTCTCTGCTGGAGAGTTTTTGGAAGACAGCGATTTCCAGGAGGGGGAGGCTGCTTCTGCAGTTTTCTGTATATGATGTATAGGTCCAACGGGCCTGTCTGCTTCTTCTGCTGGCCACATGGTGCCAAGTAAATATTTGCCCCTTGCCCTTGCCACACACTTACACATACCCATAGACAAACACCAGCATAGATGCCTCTCCAGTGCACACACTCTACGCACAAGCCGTTCCTGCAAAGTGTTTGACCAGAGGGGATAAGACATCAGGATGTAAAGACCATTAGCCAACTTGTGCCTTCACCCCTCCTCTCTATAACCCCCTATGGTGAGATTAATGCCAGATGGGGGGATATAACATAGTTTAATTAAGCCCGAGTCCACAAGATTCATGGACTAATTTTTTTGTCTGACAGTGCAAATGAAGGTTCAAAGGGTGCAAAGCATGAGGAAAGAGACACCCGTGCCTAGCTGTTAGCAGTGTAATGAATGTAACGGTGCACATAGGATACCCATTTGACCCATAAAGACATGGACTTTCTTGTAAATGGCTTCTGGTTAACTTCACTGCGGCTGTTCCACTCTACATGTGTAAAAATACATCATTGCCAGTAGCCACACACACACATACACACACACACACACACACACACACACAGGTAGTGGCAGCAGAGATTCAAATATATATAAATGTATCCAGCAGTATTGCAGTTGGGAACTCTGGAAGTTGATCTGTATGAACACGAGCTTTGCCATGCATTTGTGACAATACCTGCTGAAGCATTCTTTTGTAAGCTTGCAAGACAGGATGTACACAATACCAATCAAACTTGTCTGCGCTGCTATCAAAATTATATTATATCATTTCAGTGGTACCCGATAAAACAGAAAACTAGCAATGAACAAAATGATTTGTTTAAAGAGTCCTCCACTAATTTAGCTTTGAGTTCCCTCTTCAAACATTGTGTGAGTTTAAAAATGATAGAAATCAATGCAAAAGAACAATCTTCTTTCTTGTCAAATCATGGCGCCTAGATTACTCACAATACAACTCGACAGTTCAGTTGGGGATTTGAGTGTCTTATGCTAGTAGCTGCTAATGTAGCTTTGAGCTGCTAGCCTCAAGCAGTGATGAGGAGCGAGTTACAGAGGTCTGGTAAGATCGCTTCTTTTTAACTCTACACCCCACAGATTATTTATTTTAAATTTTTAAACTTAGCTTGAGGCAATTTATCTGATTTTGTGCGGCTCCTTCTTTTCCCACATATGAAGTGGTACTCTCCAACACCTGTAAACAGACTTTGATGTGTAAAATCAGTAGAGTTCCCCTTTAAAGTGCCAATCTCAGAAAACTGGCAAATTGAATATCAGTCATGCGCATTGCAAGCACAATTCTAACTGCGCCTGAAAGCTTTCTGTATGTCTGTACTCACTATAACTAGGAACCAATACGTACCCACTTCCATGCATTACCTTCCACTTGTTGTAGCCCTGAGGAGAGGGAAAGGAAGTAGCAAAGAGACACAGAGAGAATCTGTGGAATACCTGCAGCACCTTTGCTTTGCAACTTTTATGGTGTGTCATGTCTCAGAAAGGTTTTTTTTTATCTATGTTTTTAAATGCGACTTGCTGCTGCACAGGTAACCTTGGAGTAATCGAAACCTTCCCATACTCTGGGGCTCCGACTCCCTCCAAACCAACAGAGCCATGCTGTGCACTAGATCACTGTATTGAATTTCTATAAAATTAAAGTCACTGGGGACAAGGTAAGGGAGAAATTTTAAGTAGAAGATGCACAGGAACTGTAGTGAATAAATAGCTATTCCCATCAGCTGAACAAGCTCTAATGCGTTTCACTCAATTTAGCCAATGGACTTAGCCCATTGCTGTTTAGCTGATTGCTATTTCCTATTCTGCTATCTGTCACTGACTCTCCATTGCATTTGCCTTGAAGAACAGGCAAGGCGCAGTCATTTGGCAGCACTAATCAATATCGTTCACTCTGTGCGAAGGGCTTATCAATTTCCAGCCAGTTCCTTGAATAAAAGTCAAGGAAGAATTTGGCTTATTCATTTGTTACATTTGTTTCTTTTTTTTTCTTTTTTCAGAAAAGCAATGGATGAGTTAATGTTGGTGAGAACTCATCCAGGAACCTCCTGCTTGTTAAGAAATAGTGCTGAGATTCAGGTGCCTGGTCCTGGTTGACAAGGTCACTCAGTAATTTCACTTCCCTCTAGGAACAGTTATTTGGTTGCAGAATGTGTTACCAAAAAAGAATTCTGCTCTTTTAATATCCTGTGTAACTGATGAGGAAAGGTAGTTTACCATCTCCTTGTTAAAATCTGAAATGTTATAGGAACTTGTGTGACTTGGCTATAGCCCAAAAGAGTGCACAGGATAGGTGTATAGGTGAATGGAACTAGGTGGAGACATTATGGCATGAGTCAGGTCAAATTTGAGCCCTGAGCAACAAAACAAAAGCACTGCTACAATCAATAGCTTCAGCTCAGTTTATGAACATAATCTCTTTTGGTGCAGGGGAATGATATCCTACACCTTTAGTGTAGTCTACTTATTGTGTTCGATTCACTAAAAATAGGATGAAACAGAAGACACGGGTTGCTAAACACCACGAGACAAAACATTTTCTCTTGAGTCACTGTTGATCCCTACACCGACCCATCCTCCCTTACTGTCAATGTGTGTGTTAAAGTGAGCGAGAGAGAGAGAGGGGGATATGGTCTGGATGTAATATGTGGCACCTAACATTAAGCCACATTTTCTGGGTCTTCATGGACCCAAAGGTAACTACTCTGCTAATTTAAGAGTTCAATTTGCACCTTTCCAGATCCAGATTTATTTTACATTATAGCCTGCCGGCTCTCCGACACGGCCTGGGGAGAGCGTAGTTAATAATCCACTTCTAACCCATCAGATCATTTTAGTGAAGAACACGTGAGACAGGAAGGGGGGTTTGGACGGTGAGGACACGGTTGGTTGGCTGGTTGGTAGATTGAATGATTGATTGAATGACGTCCTAGAACGACATACTAATTGTACAGGGATCATTTTGTGTCACGGTAAATTGATTCATTTTATCGCAGTAAAGCTGTATTTGTTAATATACATGTTCATGAAATCAACAGTCATTAAAAAATTTTATTGTAGAATTTCAATGTTTGTCATGTAATCAGCTCCATGACTATGAAAGTGTGGGTGTTCTGCACCGCATGCTGTACTGGACACAGCTGCATGCTGGTAAATACACATTAATCATGATTGGAGGTGGGGAAAGAAAGCTATACTTTTAGAGACAAAAAAATAGAATAACAATTTTTTTGTTTCCAAGTGAAGCTAAAGTGGTGAAACATCAGAGATGTTTCTTTTTATACTTCCACCTCAGTGTGTCTTTTGCTGTTTATTGAGTCATTCTTTATCTGTGTTCAGAAATGTTCAAACTACCGGAAGGGAATAGAGCTCGACTGATTTTTGAGATCCATATCTGAAATTCTCTGCAAAGTTACACATAATATAATGCAGCCTGGTGCTGGTGCTGTTCAAGCCCTAGCCAATGGGAGAATAATCAAAAATCTACATGGGAAATATGCATTTATATCACTTAGTTTTACACTGGTCCAGAGTTTGCAATCAAAAAATTTTGTCTCTGCCAAAGATTCCTTAAATGTTGTAATAGGATATTTCTGACCAACATATGTACTGGACATTTTGAGGTTAAAAGATAAACTTGTCATCGCTCTCTGGTGGATAAACTATGTAACTGGATTTCCTCAAACATGTCTTTGGCACATCTGTACAACTGTTGATTATTGATGATATGGATATATATGGATATAGTATCTATGATAAGATAATATTGGTGGACATCAGCCTGCAATTTATGGGTCGGGCTCTAGAGGGAAATCGAATTATTTTTGTAAACTAATGTGTGAATCTAATATTGACCCTCTATTATTGTTGTTGTTGTTTTACAGAGGAGCTACGGAAACTCAGCTGGTCGGGAATCCCGCGACAGGTTCGACCTATAACGTGGAAGCTGCTTTCAGTAAGTTTTACACACAGCAGACAAGCTCACACACGTTGTACTTTTTTTATATATATATATATATATATATATATATATATACACACACACACACACACACAAACAAAAAAAGTTGCTGTCATGTTCTTTCTCCCAAACCGCCCCCCCCACCTCCCTTTTTTGATTTATGAAGACTGGTAACAGTCCTGCTTTTTTTTTTTTTTTAACTTCAATAAGGAAAATGAATTGTGAGGCACAAATAATTTATTCATGAGACGCTCTGTGTGTTTACTCATTAAGCCATTGTTGTGGTGTACAGCTCCTCTGCAGAGAAAAGACTGGCTTTTTGAACGCCGTGACTCTCCCATTAATTACTGCACAATAGTTAATGTGGCGCAGAAAATATGTCATTAAAGGTGTGTGTGTGTTTGTTTGTTTGTTTGTGTCTTTTGGTGGTGCGAGGTTACCAACTGGGCACTTTAATCATTAACGGGTGCTTTGTTTGGTACTCCACTAAAGTGATGCCCCATAACGACGTATGAAGTTGCAAAGCGTTGGCTGCAGTGTAGGCAGCCAAGCACGGGGGAGGGGAGGGGCACCTTAGCACTTTAGCTATTTGTGTGTGTGTGTGTGTGCGCGCGCCTGCCTTCCTGGGTATTTCAGCTAATGTACCATAGATAACACCCCATTAATGGTTTGTGTTGTTTCTGTGTTTGCGAGCATACCAATGTGTGTGTAGCAACTGAATGTGTACACGTGTGTACCTACATGTGTGTGTTTTTGTGAAAAGAACACTGCAGTGAACATTGGGGTTGCAAAGCACATCTGTCCTGTGGCCTTTATATACGATGGTTTGATGTCCTGAAGGAAAAACCAGATTGAAAAGTAAAAGAGTAAAGAATAAAGAAAAAAGAAGAGGAAGCGAAAAATAACTGGGTTGTAGGATAACATTGCAAATGATGAGAGAAATAGAACAATGATCCCTCCGTCACAAGGTCTTCCTCCTCTGTTACCCCACAGTTAGCCTAAAGAAATAATGCAGCATTTTGGGAAATACCCTTCTTGAAGCTACGGTAGTTTATTTCCTCCGTTCGGGAGGCAGTCTCAACACATGATTCGCAACTTTCTGTCTATTTTGTTAAAAGCCAAGATGGTGCTTTGCTTTCCAACTTGGTCACCACAAGCCGACATATTTTATATCCTGTTTCTGTCTTTTTTTAACATGGACACACATGACATGATTTGAACAGATTTTAAAGTGGTATAATGGAATGCAACTCATACCGTCATTGAGGAAATGTGTCCAGATAACTTACGTAGGGGGTGTTTTTTTTTGACTGTGCAAACTTAAGATCCATATCTGCAGTCATATCGGCAAGAGTTAAATCCAAAGGCTTGGATTAAAGCGAAAAGTGGGCAAAAGCACTCATATGTTCTCAAGTGTCATAACACTTGACTGCCTTAAACTGTCCTGCCTGTGGTATGATCCAGTGGCAAAATAGATAGGAGGGATCAGGCTCAAAAAATCTATTTTCCTTCTGGCACGCACGCATGCACACACACACAATCAGACTCACAGCCCACGCTGTATTCCATAAACTTGGCAGAGGCACCTAATAAAACTTCACTCCAGTGGTGTCCCTCGTGCCCTTGTCCTACTCGCTGGCGTGCACCAACTTATTTGATGTTTTTCTCCCCTCCAGCAGGCATGCTTGAGCCACGCTATTTCTTTACCTGACAAAGACGAGAAACAAGTTTTCCCAATGAGGTTAGAGCTTGGTAATTCTCCCCCGACGGCCTGCATTTCGCCGCCACATCACAGGAATCGTCCATAAATGTCTCCACTGTTATTAGCCGGTGTGGAAATTAAAAAGCAAGAAGCAGGTGAAAAGCAATTTTTAGCCTCACTGGATAGCTCCCTCCCTTCTTTCACTATTTGAACAGGAGGCGCCACAGGTTGCCTCCGGCCTCAGAAACACATCCGGTTGAACTCCCTATTATTTCAGAAATAATACCATCGTATTGCATTATTTTAAAGAGCACTTTGTGTCCGAGCCTGAAGGAGAAAAGAGAAATTAAATGGCTTTTCTGCTTTGTGGAAGAATGTCAGCCCGTGGCAATATGTACATTTTCTAATGGAGTGTGGCTGTTAAATGTGAAGTGGTGGGAGAGGAGAGAACTAACTGGCTGTGGAAATATTGATACGGCTAAAGGGCTCGATGAGATACATCAGGAAGCAGTGGCAGCGGGGACAGATTTAGAGATTATTATGTTGAACCGTTACCTTACAACAGAACACATAATTATATTGCCTGAGTGTAAAAAACTGTGTGTGTGTGTGTGTGTGTGTGTGTGCGCGCGTGTGTGCGTGTGTGTGTGCGTGTGTGTGTGCGTGTGTGCGTGTGTGCGCGTGTGCGCGTGCGTGCAGACTCCCTCCCTCGGTGTGCTCAATCTTACAGGCATCTCACACCTTGGCCGAAACATATTGTTCCCTTTTTAGTTCGCCTCTCAACATCAACAACTCGGAGCCGAGCAAAGTGATTTTTGTGAACAGATCCAGGACCAGGAATTGAAAGATGTTGCATTTGTGTACGTGTCTGTGGAGAAATGCACTGTGCTTTTGATCTACTCTAACTATTAAGGATGTATCTGTTCCTACTTCAGATTTATACCACAGGCTTATTGATTAAGTGAGTGGAGGATGCCGTTTCATTTTTTTTTTTTTTTTTTTTACTTTAAGACCTTTACTCCAAAGCCATCTGTAAGTAACCATACAATTCGTTTATATGGGCACTAGTAGGTTGGTCACTAAAACGAAAAATACGATGGTAAAGAAAGCAATAATTATCAACACCCCCAAAATGTAAAACAAAGTCAGTCTTTGGTAATGCAGAGGACACATTCTGTTGTCGCTCTTGTTTACTGTTGGTCAAGGAGAGTGGCTACATCTAGCAGAGTTCAGGCAGAAAGATACCAAACTGTGTTCATCCTCAAGTGTTTAGGTCAGTATAGCAATAAGTGGCTGAGGTATTTGTCATTTAGGACTACAGACAGTATGGTAAATATTGTCTAATTTCGCCAAAAACTATCCACTAAAATTACTTTCTGAAAACATTTGAGGTAAGAAATAAGCAATGCAGTGGCAGAATCATGCTTTGTTTTTATTTCTATAAAGTTGTAATAATTAGTTTCAAACTCAAATCGTGTTGTGTGAAAATGCACATGAGACACAGAGACGAGAGCAGTTTCAAAAAGAAACAAAGTTTTGTTTGTTCAACTTTTGCTGTGTCCGTAGTGGGGCAGTTTGTTTCTAGTCTGCTTCCAGAATAATGTGCGCCTGCTAAGTAGAAATCAATTTAGATTGTGAGAAGACTTACCAAGAAAAAAAACTCCTTTCATTTAAATTCCCCAAATGGATTCCCCAAGCATATTTCCCTTTTTTTTTTTTTTTTTACTGAAGTGGAGGATCCATTAGAGGGGTAGATTGATGCAAGGAAGAATGAAGAGATGAGGTTTATATGGACTGATTAACAGAAGCAAGGGGGGGGGGGCACTGGAAGAGCTGTCATGCATTCATCCTTCACTTTCATTCCTCCATCTCTTTGTTTTTGTTTTTAACATCTCCGCTCACCCTTTTTAACCAGCAGACCACAAATGAAATGAAAATTAGTCACTCAGGTTCAAGCATAAGTACATTTAGATCTTGGGCACTTAATGCACTTTACTGTGAGACGTAGTCGGTTATTTTAATTCTCGATTTTCTAAAGGAAAAGCCAGCTACTTTTGCCATTTACAAAAGTACATTGCATTTTTTAGCAAGTTATTCTTAAAACATGCAGTTATGTCAAAACACATTTTGTTTATAACCTCCGTAATCCGAGAGAACCACCGTTTTTTGATATCCTTCAATAGTAATAAAATAAAATCAGAGTGTAGTGTGTGACACAAACTGTCCTCTTTATGGTCCCCCGTGTGTGTGTGTGTGTGTGTGGTCCTGTCGAGCAGTAATGCAGCTGCAGTGTCATTGACCTCCACTAAGCTGTCCATTAACCTTCAACACACTTACAAACACACACACTCTCCTCTCCCTCATTTGGCAGAGCGCACATAAATGCCGGAGCCCGCTGTTTAGTAGCTGGCCTGTCGCGCGGTTTGTGTTTGCGCGTGACAGCGGCTGTGCAAAAAACAGCCACAGTCAGCGCTTAGCCCAATTTCGGCGGGCTCAGAAACGTGAGCGTCTGGCTGACTGGTAGCACCGACCGAGAGGCAGCAGCCGCGTGGACGAGTGTTATGGTTGAGAAAGGGTTTCTTTTGTTAGTTTTTTAGAGTTAGGAACTGAAACCAACAGATAAAGAGAATGTAAAATACTTAGAATGGCTGTACTTTTGAAGGTGGAGAAGAGAGACGGGCTGACGGAATGCGAAATGTGATGTGAGATGTGCGTGTTCTATTGTCATGACATGCACATACAGTAGGAGTGTGTGGAACAATGGTGAGTAGTAGCAAGGTTGTTGTGTGCAACAGATAAGCCTCTAGACTCTCCAGACTTCTCTAAGGGGCCTTGGGAAAAAAAGAGAACCTTTTTGTTGTCGCACTTATTGATTTTCCTCTAGACGGTCGCGCAAAATTGATACTGTGTGTGTGTGTGCGCATGTGTGTCTATTTCTGTATGCTTGCTAGTTTGTTACCACAAAGTGGCAGCATGCTTCCAAAACAACAAACAGCAGAGTCATAACAGAGACAAAGATGCACATAGATAACACACACACACACTCTCACACACACAAACACACACACACACACACACACACACACACACACACACAGTCAATAGAAGCCTTTTATAGTCTGTTATGTTTTTCTGTGCAGCCTGATGTGCAGGCGGTCTGTGTTGATGCAGGTAGAGGAGTTTAGCTTGATGGCTGTTCCACTGAAGCCCGTCCAAATCAGAGTTGCTCTCAGATGTGACTGAACAGCAGCCAAATGCGTTCTCAGGAAAAACACTCGGTTTCAATTGAAAGTGATGACAAATGGAAGAGACAGACAGACTGATGAAAAGAGCACAGGTTTAATACAGTGTCTATCTGTTTGCTCCATATAGCATGGAGGTTTAGTCTTGACCGTTTCACCGTTTTCAGCCACATCTCACGGTCTTCTTTAGCAGTGGCCTTGACTCAGGGACTGAAGTGTTGGACCATATCCAGGTTTTTTCTTTTGGTGACGGGATAACAAGTCCTGTAATTAAACATCTTGGGGGAAGGACATAGCTACAGGTTCACTTACTAGCTTTCAGCTTTTCCTGGTCTTTCAACCATATTCCATGATCCATATAATACTTAAAGGATAGGAATTCTTCTCTGAGATAGAGAAAAAAAATGCTTTTAGTCAAAAACTGTCAACACAATTTTACATTAGGCTCTACATTGTTAGATAGTGTTTATTTCAGTTTGTATTACAGCTCAAATATTTTTGTTATAGATTGAGTTATCGAGTCATTGATCATTGATTGTTTGGTTAATAAAATATTAGAAAAGGGTAAATATAATTTTCCACTTTCCCAGAGAGTTTGACATTTTCTCTTTCAAACAATTACTTAAAGCTAGTAATGAGTTTCCAAAATAGTTGCTTATTAATATCACATGTTAGTCACATTACATGCAATTAGAAGACTGGTCTTATTGTTAGATTTGATTGAATAAACTGTAACCCTCTTTGGCTTTAATAATCATAATGTTGAGGAACTATTTCTGTATTAACTCCTAAAATTATATAGTAGCAAACACGTACATAAGTCAATATAAAACATATCAACTCCGTTAAGGACCTGTCTAGGTTTAGCAAGACAATCCATCAGGCTTTTAGAGCTAACAGGTCATGTTTCAGTTCTATTTAGAAGATTTTAACTTGGTGAATATTTTAGAGCCCCTGGTCCCATCTCTCGCTTTTAATAGACTTTAGATTTGTTGTTCAGTTTGGAGTTGACTTTCTCTTCATTGCATAAGCCTGACCGCACAAGAAGGATACACACTTTCACACATGTATGCTCACATAAACTGTTAGAAGCATGCACACGCGCACACACACACACACACACACACACACACAGAGACACACACAGGTAACTCCAAAAGTATTTGGCCGAGCAGCACAAAGTTTCCTTTGCAAAGTGACGCATGTCATTTCCAGTCGATGGAATCCCGGGGAGTGGAGTTTGTTTTGTGATTGAAGATGGTTTTCAGAATGGGAGTTTAGAAATCAAGGCTTATTAAGTAGTATACACTGGCAGACAAATAAACAAAAGAGACAGACTAACAAAGTGCAATACAATTTCAGACACTGAAAACACATCTACCGAGCTGAATTAATGAGTCCCACGTGGAACCCACAAGCGCATGTGTGAGCGTGTGTGTTACAAATAGACATGTATATTAGTTTGAGGACTATTACCTGTTACTTGCCAACGTTGTTATGGGTATGTGCTAATATCAGTACAATGTTGGTATTGTCTGAAAATGTTACATTAGTGCAATTTTACAGTTTCAGGCAAATGGTGAAGCATATACAATGCAAACAAAATGGTTTGTTGCAAGCTCATTGTAATGCAAATTTGACCTATCTTACTATGAAGATTGTTGTTATAGCAGTTCCAATGAAAACAGATTTTAGGGCATTTGACATGTAAGGGAATAGTTTGAAATTATGGGAAATACTTTAGCTTATTCACTTTCTTGCTGCGGTTTAGATGAGAAGGTCAATACCACACACAGGAGAAGGTTAGCTTAGCTTAAAAACAGCTAGCCTGGCTGTGTCCAAGGCCAATGGTAACAAAATCTGCTGGCCAGCACCTCTAAAGCTCACTAATTAACATACTATAGCTTGTTTCTTTCATCTGTACAAAAATTGAAGTGTAAAAACGACAAGTTGCGCTCTTACAAGCTGTTATGTGCGCTTAGCCAAGAATTGTTTTTTTGTACACTTTGGTTTTTATACAAATGAAACAAAATAAGATGTAACATGTTAATTAGGGAGTTTTACAGGTGCAGACTTTTTTTAAATTGTCTTACAGAGCCAGGTTTGCTGTTTCCCCCTGCTCCCAGTCTTTAAGCTTAGCTAAGCTAACCAGCTGCTGGTTGTAGCTTCATATTTAGCACAAAAACGTGAGAGCGACATCGATTTCCTCTCCAAGAAAAGGGAATCAGCATATTTTCCAAAATGTGGAATTATGCCATTAAAAGACTACAAGCTATGACAGCATTAAGCCACAACTTAACTTTGAAACTGAACTCTCACTTGGAGTCGGATCCAAAACGTATATTTTCCTGGTTAGTAAGGACCAAGACGAAGATTAACAGAAAAATACTGTATGTTTTGCAATAGGATCCGGTATTTCAAAGAATAAAGCATTGTTTTCTTTCTTGTGTCCTTCCTTTTTCCTTTCTCTCTCTCTCTCTCTCTCTCTCTCTCTCTCTCTCTCACCCTGTCTTAGGGTTACCTACCAGCTAATGCAGAGAGGAGAGACAGCGTTCTACAGAGGAAGAGACAAGAATATTTTGGCTTCATCCAGCAATACTATGACTCCCGCAATGACGAACACCATCAGGACACATACAGACAGGTAGATGCACATACACTCAAGCACACACACGTTCCTGTTTACTTGCTGTGCGTTTAATCATTTCCTCTACATCTGACTTTAACACCTGTCTGAATCGCAGAACTTGAAGGACAGAATAAAAGACGAACTACAAAAGGTCCCATTTCCAATTACATGAACACCGTCTTGTCACTAATGTATTCCCTCAGCACAAACCTGGGAACGGCAGTTTGCGTGTGTCTTTTGACAGGACTCGGCCCGGCAGACAGGATTACTGGAACCACGCTTTTTTTTCTTCCTCTCGGTCCTTTTCTTCTTCTCCCTCATGTACTCATAGGACTGTTGTCTGATTGTCTGTCTGTGTGTCTATCAGTGTTGACATGGAGAGAGCGTGGTCGAGCTCCGTTCACAGAGTAAACACAACCAGCCCCCGAGCTTCAGAGAGCTGCTTAAATGAACACTTTCCTTCGGCTTTGAAAATAACCTCTACTTTGACTCTCTCTCTTGTTTATTTGTCTCTCTCCCCCCCCACACACTCTTTCATTTTAACACTCGACTACTTCCCATTCATTTCAAACCGATAAGAAACATCAAAGTGGGCTGTCGATTGCAAAAACACACATTTCTCACATCCCGTCCAATTTCCCATTGATCTCCTCTGCACTGTGCCAGAAAGCTGGCATACTTTGTTTTGATGATTGTTTGGATCGCGTCTTGAAGCCCCTTTTCTGCCAAATTCTCCTTGTTCCAGCGCTGTCTGTGTCGACGGAGTGTGCAGTGATTTCTAGTGAATGTTTTTTTTTCTGTCTGTGATATTCTGTGTGTTCATACATATGTTAGTTTGATACTGTATATGTGTTTTATGTTTGTATGTGTTTTACGTATGTTATGTTTAAGTACATATATTTGCATACATTACATGTACCTGTATGTCTTTATGTTTATCTGTGTATCATTGCTCACATGGGACGGTTCATCAGCCAGTCTAAATCTCTCCATCTGTCTCCATAGTTTGTGTCTCTTCTTGTGTCTGTCCATCTGTCTCTTTTATATATCTGTTTATGTTGTTGGAAACTTGCCCAAACAGCTTGTGTGTATGTGCGTGTGCATATAGATGTAGCCATTGTAGAAGTCCCAGCTTGCACTGCAAGCTTTTTAAAGTACTGCTGCTGTGTTTTTATAAAATCTAGCTTTACTCTTTTTTTAAGCTATCAGAAGACACAAGGTATGGTCTGGTAGCTTCTTTGTTGACACTAGAGATGTATTGAAACATGTAATTTCCGTCTACTGTTAAAGCTGCGCGTAACAATTTCTGACCACCAGGGGGCAGAAATACTTCAGAAATGCTCATGCAACACACTCACAGTAGCAGAGCCGGTAATATTATAGGCTTATCGAGTTTGTGTGGCTAAGGTTTTAGCAAACAGTTGCCTACTTAAACATCCAGCAATAACATAGCAACATGGCAACCCATCTAAATCCTTCCCCTTGCCACCTGTCGAATGTAAGCCCAACGTTCATTATCTTTTAGTCTTGGTTTGTTTGACTCTTTTAACCAGTCTCTCATTTACTTTGTAGCCATGCCATTTTGTACTTGGCACATTTTGTACTGATCTTGTGAGCTGGCAGTAGATACCTACAGTTTTATATGGGGCAGTTGGAACTCAACCATATGTGCCAGCAAATCAAAAACAATGGACTGAAGGCTGATGAAAGCTTGTTGAGTCCCTGTGGGATCAGCATAGAAGTATCAAGTCCAAAAGTAAATGCATAAATTAGCCCCCTAAATGCCTATTGTAGCTAATTGCATCAGTATCAACTTTAGTCAGAATGGCCACAATCATGGGAATATGACACTGGTTGGAAAAAACCTGTTAACCCTTGTGCTACCTTGCGGGTCATATTGACCCGGTGGCCCATTGTCTTGACCGAGTGTCTCCTCCAGAGGCTAGAACACGGGTTAAATCAAAATTTTTACCCTTTCCTGAGAACATCTGAGGAGATTTTACAGTTGGTCAAAAACAGTGCATGAAGGGGACTTTTACATTGGTACTCATGAGTGTACTGTGTGTGTGTGTGTGTGTGTGTCTAACACCTTTCTCTTCCATGTTGCTGTCAGATCCGCATAGACATTCCTAGGATGAGTCCTGAGTCTTTGGTGCTGCAGCCAAAGGTGACAGAGGTAAGGTGGACAGAGCAGACAGGACTGTGAATACAGCTCAATCCCCAGTCTTGTCAGCAACAAGCCACACACTCTCACAGACAGTCCCGCCCGTCCGGGTCTGGACTCTTCCGGTTGGCTTGGCTCCAGTCGCTGCCCTTCGTCCGCCTGACTCCCTTCTGACGAATCTGCCTGACTGTCGTACTGTTCATCTGCCGGGGTAGAATCTCTGAAATGGTGTCAGCGTGGTCCAACACACACAAAAACACACAAATGTACAAATGCATAGCATCGCAGAGACATCTCAACATGCATAGACGCACATATGTGTCTCATTCAAGACCACCGCTGCTATCCATTTCAGAGCACTGAAACCCCTGTCTGCCTTCAATGAAGAACACCAATCCACTAACTGTTGCTCTCCCTTTCTGTCCCTGTCATTGTCTGTATTGGCCAGATCTGTGCTAACTTGCCCGTTGCTTCAGTGTTTGTCTTTTTTTTTCTCTCTTTCTCTCTCTGCAGATTCACATTGACATACCGAGAACTAATCCCCTTATTCCTCTCTTTCAACAAGCTTCTGTCCAAGAGGTGAGACCCCCACCCCTCCTCTGCTGCACACACACACCACCTCACCTAGCAGGGTTTCCCCCTCTGCTTTCGTGCAGATATGGGCTATAACATATCAGTAACACTCATATTGTGGTGGCATTTAGAGAAATAAAGCATGCATGGGCTCAAGTGGCAGTTAAAAATGAATCCTAATCACTTAAATCACATAGATTTGAAATGGGAAAACCCTCGCTTCAGTACACTGCATGGTCTGGCATGGGGACACACGCACAGAAGCAAATAAACAAGATTACATACAAAAGGATTAAATTATACCTGCCGTCATGCACATAAACTTCCACTCTGCATGATTAGCACTCTTGTATGTTTTTGTTCTGCTTTGTTAGCACTACTGAACACAGCATTTCTTGTTACAGTTGGGTACTGTGTTTTAGGGGCTATAAGAACAAACTATCTTAAAACCCTCTTCTGCGTAATGTTTGATGAAACAACAACTATCCGTGGTAGTTTGGGCACATTAGGAAAACATACGGCGAGGCACACATTAGTGGAATCCTTAATTATTACATCATTGTAAGTTGCTTTGGGTAACGGTGCTACTTAAATACTTAAAATGTAAATGTGGTACAAGTCACTTTTGTTCCTGCTGTGGTGTAAGACGCTGGCTCAGCAGGCCTAAGGGACTATCAGTGCAGCTTCCCAAAACAACCTAACACGGAAATTAACTTGATCCCATTCGTTTTATATGGGGTTAAGTTTATCTTATTATTACAGTGCTTCTGGGAGGTAGGTCCTGTCATACATAGAACCACTGGCCTGAGAAGCAACCCAGATAGAAAAATCCCATAATGAGGTGCAGGCTAATGAGGTGGCCACGGCTCTGTGCTGCTCTGTGTATACACAGACACATAGGTGTGAGAAAGCACAAGCATGTGTGCACGCTTCTGAAAGAATTCACAAGCATATGCACGTGTGCACACATGAGGAGACATGCTAGCATTTATCAGTGCACAGACATGCACGCATGTACAAGCACACTCAGTCACACACAGTGCTCCAGGCAACGCCACCATCCGTTGCCCCTGTCTTGCACAGGATACAGCTCGGGGCTGTAACCAGGGAGGTGAGGAGGGGAATAAGATCAGACAAAGAGAGAAGGCTGTTTCTATTCTACTATTTTATGTACAGTATGTATTACTACTGTATATATTTTCTGTATTACCTCCCTTCCCCCCCTCTCCCAGAACCCGGCACACCAACTTTCCCCTCTTTGCGTGCAAAATGAAAGCCACCAGCGTGCTTTGAAATATTCAGGCACCGTGCTCTCGTATATTTTGGTATGCAACAGTCTCCAAAGGATTTTTTTATATGGTTATGCTTGGTTCGTCGCCACCTGAAAATCACCTCTGCTTCATTTCATTCACTTGTTTGTCTCTGCCCCTCCTCAGCCCCCCCCCACCCCCACCCCCATGGGGCTCAAAGAGATTTAGTCGAGATGGAAGGCAGTGAACACTCTGTACCATTTCAGGGAGAGAGGGATAGTGAAGCAATTCTGCAGTGATTTCCTAAGTGGTATCTAAGTGTTTGAGTTTTTCTTGTTTTGGAGAACAATACAGTCTTCAGGAGATGTTGATAATCAGCAATTACAAGTTCCCAACGTGGAAAGAAAACGTTCCGTTCTGCCTTTAAATTGTGATTAGAGGCTGAAAGAGCAGGATTTATCAGTAGACCTCGTTGTCTGCCATGTTAAGAAATCTGATTATCTTTTTTCATTTTGAGCATTTAACAGATGCTTTTTCAATAAAAAACTGTGGCTGTTGATAAATACGTCTGATGTTTGAGCAATTGAGCCCATGATGTTCAGGGCTGTCTGCCTGGCAGAAATTCCTGAGGGCAAACTTCTTCCATGTGCCTGCGCGGGGCGGCTGTGGCAATGAAAACAGGCAGTTCACTGAAAGACTGACATATAAATTTGCCTTTATTTTCAAAGAAAGATTATTTTGAATGTTTATTCATTTTATCTGATAAATATTATTGTTTGTTTATTAACTGGTCCCTGGCCTTCTGTCATTTTGTGAAAGTGGCCCCCGGGCAAAACAAGTTGAGTATCCTTTTTTTATTCTCTGACTACATGCCATTTTGTTGTAATTACGTCGTTTCTACCTTTTCATTCCTTATCCTTATCTGAGGTCCTTGGGGTTATGGAGTCCAAGTGTTATGACATAGGAGACACAGATTAATGTGAGATTAACATCATTTGCAAGAATGCAGTTTGCGATCTTTGTGAGGGCCGAGTGAACTCTGTTTAAACCCGCAGACGGTGTTGTTTGGTCGGGGTTTGAAGCGTGGAGTCTCTGCGACTTTTTCTGTCATCCACATACAAACGCACCAAGGTGGGATTCTATGCCAATAGCAAAATGGGTGCGAGTAGGTAAGGCAGGTAGTGTGTATGTGGACGGGTTCAGTCAAAGTGATTCTGTGCGTAGGTGCCAGTGTGAAATATGCATGTCAGCTTTTGAGGTTGCATGAAAAGAAAGTCCCATTACCCACTCCCCCTGCTAGCACCAGCACCTCTCCCTGTGTGACAGATGGAGCTTTGATAAGGAAAGATGGAGGTGTGGAGGCAGGTAAAGGGGATTTGAAGAGAAGGCAGGGAGAGTTGCATCTTACCAATCACTCCGACTGTCTTTAACATTGATTGAATTACTTTAAATAAAAATGAGAGTTTCCAAACAAATGACATTGCCATGGCCATGTTTTTCCCCATAAAACAATGAGCTATGAGGTTATTTAGAAAGTGACAAGACATTACATATTTCCAAAACATAAGAAAAGTGCTTGATGGGTGTGGTACAACAAGGTGTGAGAGTGTGCAAGTATTTAATTTCTTTTTGGGAGGGGGGACTCCACTCCAGAAAAACAAGCCGAACATCAAGCCTCCTCTAATTCACCGAGGCTGACAACATTAAACAGCCACCCATAACGAAGAGAATATATTGAGAATCCGGGGGGAGAGGGAGGGAGGGAGAAGGAGAAGGAGACAACAGACTTAGAAGGGGAAGAGCAAGAGCAACAGACAGAGACAAAGTGAGTGGGGTGGGGGGGATCGACACCAAAGCCAAGAACAAAGTTCAAAGTGAGCTTTGTTGTGCACAAGACAGTGCTGCTGAGAAGGTGAAGAGTGAGGTGTTGCTCTGTGCTGAGGGAGAGCCACATTTCGACTGTGCTCACCCATAATGCCCACAATCCAGTGTAGTTTTGAATTTGGGCAAACAGTTATTACCTAACTAGGAAACAACAACAGGAATGTTTGGATTTACACATTAGCTTATTATATATTTAGACAATAAATACCGGGATACATCAAGAGATTTAAATAACTTATAATAACTTCAAAGGAAGGTTGTGGTGGAATACAACAGGCGACTGCGCACACTCAAAGTGACACATGGAACATTTAACCAAGGTTTTAAACTGGAGTCTTTACTAGTAGTTCTGTGATATTTAACTGGAGTCATTTGCTTGTTGAAAGTTAATATTAAGTCTCTGAGCTGTTATTAGAACATATGCCATTAAAGGCGCCCCATGGAGTTTTTCTTGTAAACAAACAAAAGTTATCTGTACATTCAGTGTTTGTAACACTTTCTGTGCATCATTGAGGTCTAACATTTTAAATACATTTTCTTCCTCATGAAACATAAAGCATGGTTTTTAATATAGATTTAAAATAGATTTTCAATATTTTAAATCGTGCATTGTTTGATCCATATTTCCTAACTTGCAGTGTTTTTCCTGCTTGGCGCATTTGCTATGCTTATGCGTATGGAGGACGGAAACTTCTATAATCAAAAATAAATGAACAAGTGACTGATTAAATGCACCAATAATAATATTAAAAATAAATGTAGGCGTGTCCTCACGTCGCTTTCACAGGTCAAACGAAACAGACGCCCACTCGTAAAAACACTGCTCTGTAGCGCTACTAGTGGTACAACACTCTGTTTTGTTAGCGTTCCTGCCAGACTCCCACAGCAAGCACGGCGGTGCCCATTCAGCTGCTTTCTTCCTCACCAGCTTGGCATGCCTCAACTTGTTCAGATCCGTACTGCTGCCTTCCCACACCTCACTCACTTTCTTAAATTGGCACTTTTATGATTAAAACTTGTAAATCCAGCCTTATGTTTGGCAGGCATACCTTGCCGTCAGAGAATAACTATTTAAGATGTCAGTGACCGTGGAGATTTTGATTCATTATTAGCTTGGAGATTAGTCCTTTAATTGATTAGTTCATAAAGACATTGACATAGGATTAACTGTTTTACTAATGTAAAAGTTTTTTTTGTCTACAAACTACAGTTTCTGACACTGTGTGTGTGTGTGTGTGTGTGTGTGTGTGTGTGTGTGTGTGTGTGTGTGTGTGTGTGTGCGTGCGTGTGCGCGCTTAAGATTTTTGAGCGGATCCTGTTTATCTGGGCCATCCGCCATCCAGCCAGCGGCTATGTTCAAGGCATCAACGACCTGGTCACGCCGTTCTTTGTCGTCTACGTCTTTGAATACATCGGTAAGTGCCAGCTCTCCCTCCCTTTCGCTTAAAAACTCCCCAGTCTTTTGTGTGATATGCTATTGATGAGAGGATCAGTCATCTTCTTTTTGTATCCTGCCCTTCTCCTGCAAGCGCTGCTCTCCACAGTGTGAAGCTGCACCTTGGTAGCTGGAGAGACTCAGAGTTTACTTGCTGGTTCATCATCACAGGTCACAGGGAATCAACCCTGGGACCCTCAAGGCAGTCTCTCTTTTCACAACTTTCTGGCCAATGAACTCCTCCTACAGCTCTGCGCCTCTCCCACCTTCCCTTTTCTTCCAACTGCCTGTTCTTCTTTCATGCAGATATACACTTCACTCTCAGTTTGAGTTTAAATGTGCTTTGGAGTTCTATTTATCAAAGCATTCTGGTTAACACATAGACTGCTTGTGCACAGTATGTGTGAGATGGATCGTGACCTGTCGGCACGTGTGTGCGTGCATCTCACTGTTTTCTCCAGAGCGCTCCTGCTGTGTGCGTTTATGTTGTGCCTCCTTTATGCAGTTTTATTTTAATTCTTTTGACAGTATAGACTTGCACGCAGGCTCAAAGCACTTGAAAGAAAAATTCCCTTCAACTCATTTTAAGCATGACTCTAATATGATTTAAATGATTTAAAAACTGTATGAACTGCTAAGAATTACCACCTCGATAATACTTCTTTTCTTGCGTTGCAGTTGACACTAGCGAAAAGACATGATATGATACACTGAATGAAGGTCTGTGGCTGGATTTGAACCTGGCACATAACATATATAATTATATTTATCAATTTCTTTTGTGTTTGTATGTATAGCATCACATGCACAAAATTACTGGTGGTGCATAACTTTACTCCAGTCAGTGCTTTATTGTTGTTTATTCTGGTGTCAGGTAATCCTCCATTGGGTTATTTTTCTGGATGTTCATGAATAAACCCCACATATTTTTAAGGTTCCTGGTTTTTCCCTAATTGCAATTTTTCTTGCCCCCTCCCCCCCCCCCCCCCACCTACTGAGAGTTCTCTTTTTGTTTAGGTTTTTCCAGCGTAAAGAAAATAATCAGTGTTTTTTTTTTTTTAAGAAGCAATTGTTCACCATACTCATTTTCTTTATCAGTGTACACACAGAAATGTAGCAGTAAGTGATGGGAATTGACCCCATGTTGTTGTGACACGTTTAACAAGTGGTTAGCCACTACATGTCTATTGTATGAGTGCGTTTCTGTATGCTTTTCTGTGATGGAAGCTTCTCTATACATCCCACAATATACGCTGCGCCTATTTGTTTCCTCTGTGCTGCCTTTTGGCCCATCAAGCTCTCCTTGAAGCCTTTCAAAATAGAGCTACTTAGCGGAAGCCACAATGCTCTGTGGACTACCTTGCACACTCCAGGCCGACTGTGGTCGCAAAGATACAATTAGGATCCACAAGTTAAGTGGTGGGAAGCACGCAAAGTAGGCTGGACTCTCTGACTCTCTCTTTTCTCTACTGCTTTTTGGCACACAGCACTTTACTCAGAGCTAATGAGTCTCTGTTTAAAAGTGTTTTTTCCCCCCTCTGCTTTTTTAAAAACTTCTGCTTTGTTTCACGTGTTACAGTGTAACGCAACACAATGCAACAGTATGGCAAACTACAGTACAGCCTCCAAAATGGCCAGGAAGTTAAATCAACCCCTCTAATACAACATTTAAACAAAAAAAATGAACATTATAGCAGTGATCAGTGGCCTAAGGTAGTTACGACGGGCCCCAGTGAACGCTATTATGGCCCCTAGTGCACGCTAGTTACTAGTTATGAAGCACACACACCAGCCTGTGTATATGTCCAATAATGTGTTGGAGTGTACAGTCAAATTAGTTTCTTAGGTTATTGTATTGTAATTAAAATACAATAATTCAGAGCCTGTTCAATGGCCCCCACCCGGGCCCCTGTGCCTTCATTGTCTGTATTTACGCCCCTGGCAGTGATGTTATATTTGAATGCATCAGTTTTAGATGTCCAAAATTGGATTTGATATCATTTGAAAGCCGGCAGCAGATAATGGCTGTCATTAAATCCAGTATGACCGTAAAACCTTCACTTACAAAGCAGGTCATTAAAGTCTTATAAATGTACACATGAAATTTAGAAACAGAAGGGATATGCAGAATTTTGGAAGGGATAGCTTTTTGTGCAAACTGTATTGTGATGGTGAGCAATCATTAAGAGTGTTTGCATGTTTCCCAACCCCAGTGACTAGTTGTGTGCACCATGACGTATGAAGAGATGAATCTCTCGACTTGTTTTTCTTCATTTAGCCTCTCTTGTCCTTCACATTTCCCACACTTTTCCTTTATTAATATGTTCTCCTGTGACTTGTTTCCTCTGCCTTTTCTATCGCTCCTTTTCTGCGTTCTTTTCGCTGTCCCTACGTCTCTCTGCATTTGTTGCTCCCCTCTCTCTCTCTCTCCCTCTTTGCCTTTCTCTGTGGGCGAGTCGCGCTCTTGTCAGATCTTCAAGGCATCACCCCGCGCTTTGTTCCCCCTGCATCTCCATGCGCTGATGATCCTTGAACAACACACACAGAGCCAACAAACCTTCAGACGTGCCTGGCTGGCATCTTACTTGATGGGTTGATGCGCCGGGTTGTTGTTGTTGTTGTTGTTGTTGTTGTTGTTGTTGTTCTTAGGTGCTCTTGTTTTCCGAAGCAGAAAGAGAGAGCCAAAGCAGAGAAGTGGTTCGGCTCTTTCACGGGCCTACTTTTGCTCCTTTGTGGAGGGATAGGAAGTGTGAAAAGTACTCTCTCATGTTGCCATGCTCTCTTGCTTTCTCTCTGGCTGTCTCTCCTCTTCCCATCTATTTTTCTCTCCTTCCCCCTCAGAATTAATTTCTTTAAGAATTATAAGAAATAAATACTGTTACACACACACACACACACACCCTCCGTGGGCAATGTAGACATGTTGGCGGAATACAACTTAGACATACAAGTATGAAAATAGCAACATTTGAAGGTGTTTGTAGGTCAGACACCTGCACTGCTCTTCTCTGAATGAGTTCAAAGAAACATGAGCCTATTTGGTGAAAACACTAACTTCTTCAGAACTACAGACACAGGTCCCAGACGTAGAGACTCCAGTTCAAGTGAAAATTAATTTAATAATTTCAGGGTGGAAATTTTAACCGTCGCGTTTTCAAGGTTAGGAAGAGGCTTGAAATTGAATATAAATGCTTGATTTTCAAAATGATCATCTGTTGATCCTTTACTCTGGAAATTAGGAAGCATTAAATAATCGTGATCAAAACATACAATCAAAGTTCATATGAACAGCTGGTAAAATAAATAAAGTGACAAAATGAATTCTGTAATATTTTTCACATTTGCATTTATAGTCATTTAGATTTGATGATAAGGGCTTCAAGAGTCTGGGATGTTTTGGTTTAGGTACCTTGAAAGTGTTTGAAAAGAGTTTGAATTTTACCTTTAAAAAACTGTACTAACCCTTTAATTTATAATTCAGTGTGTTTCGTGACGTATCTTGTGCTATTTTTTGACCATGGCATGACCATAGTTTAACAAGTTAAACAAATGCCTCGCAGTAAGCTTCGGATATATTTGGCTTGGAACATCACAAACCTACTCATTGAGGTTGATAAATATGTTAAACATGCTGTAAACACAACCCTGACACATCAGTGCCATAATAGTTTAAATGGTCGCCATATCAACCTCGTGAATAAGCGGAAGCGGAACAAATGGGGAGCAACATTCATCTTGAGTCATATTCCAATATTCACTCCCATTTTAGCTCTGCTCTGGCCCTTCATGCTGCTCACTGCTCCACCACCATGGTCCCCAGGTAGTTGCTAATTTTCACATTTCATTTTCAAACCATTGCGCCAAATGTGTGTGTTTGTGCCTGAACAGTGTATAGCCTTGTGAGTCTTGAGTGACAGCCGGGATCTGAGGACGTGAGCCAGTTCACTGATTGTGAACCTGATTAAGACTTCAGCATGTTTGCAGCTGCTTAATCCTCTCCTCTGTTCCATGTTGTGTTTAGTCTCTCAGACATCATTTCTTTGCCATTCTTTCTTTCTCCCTCTATCTCTGTTTTTTATTATTATTATTAATTTTAGATTTCTTCATTGATTGATTCCTAATCAGTCTTTTTGCTTACCACCTCTACATGGCAGTCTGTATAGGCTGCACCCCCGTCCACCCCCCCAAAAAACAAATCACACCCACGCTCTGCCGTCCACAACTTGCCCCTGCATATGTCTTTGGTGGTGCTAGTTTACTTGTCTTCCTTTTGTTTCACTATTCATATCTTTGTCATTTTCTTTTCAGCTCCCTCTTTCCCTTTTTCGCCTTGACTGTTAATCCAAATTGAAAAATTCCAATCAGTGGGTTATTGATAAACTCTTCTGATGCCGCGCAAGGGAAAAAAAATACCACTGAAGTTGTTTTGTATCCACCTGGACTGTTTAGACGTCTCTCGTGTCAAAGGAGAAAACGATTTGGAGTCTATCATTCTTGTTCTCCAAATGCGAGGCATTACTCTGCTTTTGTCTTCTCTCCCCATCTTCCACAGTGTAGCTACTCTCCTATTAGCCGACAATAGAAGTCATCTAATTAAGCCCGGGATGGGCCATGACGGGCCAAGGAGCCGGGCCAGACCTCCTTTAATGTGGATCGGCCACAGGATCCATAATGTAATCTGCATGCCAGTGTCTGTATTCAATTCAATTCAATTCAATTTTATTTATATAGCGCCATATCATAACAACACTCAATCACATGGAGCCGGTCGAGACCAACTTCCACACACACAAAGACCCAACGTTCCCACCATGAGCAAGCACTAGGCGACAACGGCAAGGAAAAAATCCCTTTTAACAGGTAGAAACCTCGAGCAGAACCAGGCTCAAGGTGGGCGGTCATCTGCCTCGACCGGTTGGGTTGAAAGAAAAAAAGGGGGGGGGGGGGCAGGAGAGAGAGAGCAGGAGGAAATTATATTTAATTATAGGTTTCATATCACATACTCTTGCCTATAATGTCTATATATATGTATAATATGACTTAGTTTGTTTTCCAACCTATTTCTGGTGCAAATATATTATGGACAAGTAAAATATTTAATAACCATTTTGTCCGTTTTTCTACTTATTCCTCTCTTACACTGATTACCATTACCTGCAACTGACTTTTCCTCATTCTTCTTCGTCTGTCAAATGTATTACCTGGGTTTTTCATACTGCTCTAACCTGCATTAGTTACACTAGCGGTGGTTTTACAGAGTGCGAGACGTCTTGTGGCTTACACCCCGATCCAGCTGGGCCAAGACGTCACATGCAAGGCTATTATCACCCCATAAATCTATGTAGATCTCAATAAACTTCTCTTTCAGTCTATCCAATTGTGCTAACACTGACGTGGGCTGCCATTAAAGTTTAAGGAAGAACCAAAAAAAAAAAGAAAACCTGGCCCCATTTAATTTTGACTTACAGCTTCGGGCATGTGTGCTTTGTGCCACACATGGATATGACTGTAATCTTCAAATGACCAAGAGAGTCGGTCTGTCGTACTGAGGTTGCATACAAACTACACAGCCACAAGAATAACAGTGCAGTTTTAATTATGTTAGAATGAGTGGCTTTATTTTTAGGCATCAGTCTCAAACCATTTTGAATTGAGGGCTTTTATTTTATTTCTTCAGACCTCTGAGTTGCAGCTTTCAGGTAGAAAAGCTGCCATTGATTACATTACCAGTCTCCCTTCCCCCTCTTTAACCGATTTAGTGGCACTGAGTATATTAATATTGACTGCCAATATGCCTCCAAGGCTCTTATATTGGACGGGGTGATTGAAAAGGCAGAGAAAGCAATTTATTCACCACTAAATGTATGTTTAATGGGAGTAATTTTGTTGCCTTAAGAACACATGAAAATGAAACGACCGCCAAAGGGCAAAAACCCAGTGATGGTGTCAGTACAATATTGAAATTATTACTGAGGCTGCGGTTAAATAATGAACCACGCTATCCAAGGTTTGGCCTAACTATGAAATAATTGGATGGATGTCAAATAAATAAAGCAGGGATGAATTTTTTTTCTTTTTAATATCCTCACAATAATAAGGCAGCAGTTCTTGAAATGCAGAACAACGAATAAGAGAGTTTTTATGACTTCTGACATTTTCGTTCTTGACACTGCACTCATAGCTCATTTGACATGTTGGAGAAGTTGAGGATCTGCTATTTACAAGTAAAGGGCTGGTTTAGGGTTTTTAGAAATGAGGAAAATGTTATGGTAGCAAATGTTCAGTACTTGATTCTGTGCATATGTTGTGGGGAGATTTTACTGCAGCCAGTAATATAATCTAATACAGTTTTCCTGCAATAAATGCTAGCCAATTATGCTCAGTTTTTTTCTCTCTGAAAAACTCATATTGATTTATTTCTACTTATTGGTAATTTTAAGATCATAGTTTGTGGTCACATTATTGGATTGCACCATATTGTAAAGGTCCTGGGAACTCCCAACAGCAGTGTCCAGTAGCACAGAAGGGCCCTGAACACAGATGGGAGTAGCAGTGCTGAGTAAAGTGTTTGGCTCAGTGGGTGTAAATCAGGTCAGCCAGGGTTAATCCACATGGATTACCCACAACATTTAGCAGGAGACGCTTGTATCTCCTCCCTCCATCCTCGGCGTGCCATCCTGCTTCACCCATGCCACCGTACCTCTGTAAATTTCAGACAGAAGACAGCGCACCAGGAACTTTTTAGGGTTCAGGAGAATAATGGGGTCTGACAGACAAATCCCAGAGTAAAGCTCCTTGTGTGCCTTGAACTCTCGCCCACCCTCTCTGCCGACCTCACCACATGGAGCCTAATGGGGAACTGTTAAAACTCTGCAAGTCTTACTTCGTTAATTATGCTCAATTATGCTTTCCCATTCCTTGTGCTTTCCTAACACAAGGAATACAAAAACAGGTAATTCATACTATGCCTGTAATCAAAGTACTGTAGCTTCAGTGCCTGGTATGATATGACATATATCCGCATGATCATTAACATTTAATTTTGATGGAAGTCATAAGACCTGCTGTATCTGTTAGCAGTAATATTTTCCATTGTGAGACTCAAAATAGATGATGTTTGAGGGGAGTTCATGCGGAAAGATCATGCAGAAAAAAACAATGGGCTTCCAAAAGCAGATCTGTCTTTCATGAGGCTTTGAGTGTGACTTGTCTGGTTCCCCATTAAGTCAAATTAAGAACATTGTGAGTCAGAATAGCTTAAGTTTCATAGGATTAACTGATGAAATCATGAGATCTGAGATGGTACAGCATAAAAACATACTACTTTTGGATTACAAAAAGATGTTTCTTCATACATATCCACAATTACTTAACATACTCTATGCTAAAGTATTGTCTTGCATTGAGATAATTTTGTGCCTATAGGCCAAATTCATATAAATGCCTTGTAGTCCTAACCTTATCTATATTATGGGTGTATGCTGGGTTGCAGTTGTAGCTGTTGCTGAAAATGCCAACAGCTGTAGCTTCTAGTTTTTTAACAAGATATGTATTTGAGCAACTAAACAAAGTGTAGATTTTACTGACCTGATGACTCCGTAATCTAAGTTATGTCAGTCTGTGTGGTTGTGATGAGAAGGCATTTAAGAACTCATATCACTTCTATTGTAAAGTACTCACACTGGCTTACAGTTATGAATAATATAGATTTTAAAGTCCTTGAATGTGTTAATAAATACTTTCATGGACTTGTCTTTCATTGTATTGTTAATGCTGCTAAGACATGTGCCTGGTATAGTTTTCAGGTCTACAGACTTTCTGCTGCTCACTGAACTAAATTCTTGCTGAAACTTCAGTAGTTTTTGATCCAAAATCTGAAGATTTTAAAAAAGTCACGATCAGTGACTAGAACATGACCTTTAGCTTGCTTTAACTTCAAATGGGTTATCACTGTCATTACTATTTTATACTTGATTTTAAGTTCATTCTTTTTTGACTCTGCATGCTTACATGGTTTTAAATAGAAAAGTAAATCTTCGCCATGTGTTACTTGCGTGAATATGGCCATTAGAGTGATTTTAGTATTTCACAACCCGTGAATATTTTCCGTTAACAGCCAATGGGAGTACTCCTTATGTAAAGTTGGTTCTTAGTAAAGGTTTTATGACACAACATCATAAAAACCTTTCGCTCAGGTTGAAACATTTCAACTCGCTTTGCGTTTTGTCTGAACACCATAAAAGGTGTATTTTTTGTATAACATTTTATTTTCCTTATTAAGAGTTTTATGAGTGAGAATTTTTTCTGTTCATGGGATAATGTTAGCCAGAAGGTGGATGTCAGAAACTTTTTAGAAAGGAAGCATCAACAAAGGAAGTGGTGATAAATGTAAGCATCCTAATTTACACTAAGAATCACAGTGTATTTTGTCAAGCTTGCAAAGTCAATTAAAATATCAAGTGCATATCAAGTTTGCCTTTACAAAGTATATGACAATAGGAAACTTGTACAATTTCTTTAGGGTTGCTTTGAGTGGAAACCTTTTGTTTTACCTGCACATGCAAATAAGGAAGAAATGACTTCATTGCAAAAGCTGAACCTCTTATTTTCTTCTTTTGTTTCCAGCCGATTGGTGCTCTGAATCCGAAGCGTGCAGCATTTTACGCTGAACGCTATGAGACTTGGGAAGACGACCAGATACCACCTTGTCACTACAACTCCCACTACTCCACAGCTGCCTCCACCCTGCACTGGCTTGTCAGAATAGTGAGTAAAATCACTCTTCAACCACCTTCGCACCCATTATTGTACTGTGTTCAAAATCTTCGAATTAGTCAAGCATCTGAATTGGAATGAAGTCAAACCCACATCCTCAGACAGCTTTTCATTTTTGAGTCTGCATTAGTTGATTGTCACTTGTCAGACTTGATGATGTCGTTACTTTGAGGTCTGTCGGCTTCTGCACAGGAAACAGCTCGACATCTCAATTTGATTGGGCCCGAGTTAGACCAATGGCGCTCAGAAAACACATTTCACAGGCCAGTAAACCGGCATATGTGAACTAAATAAAGAGTGGCTGGGTAATGATTTACAGAAGCTGCTGTGACAGGTTTATGTGTTTCAGGCAACCCAGTGAGCGCTGGAGACATGTCCATCAAGGTTACTGAGCACTGTCCTCATTTACTCTGAAAGAGAAGGAGGAGGCACACACACACTCTCTCTCCCAATCGGTTCCCCACAAAACAGGCCCTTATAACCTGCAGGGCTTCTTTGAGTTGGTGTACATTTGATTTTGAAGTCAGCTTATTAATTTGAAAAAGCTTTATGCAGAGTTTGTACTGTTTTCTCCTCCTCCCCCATCATTAGTAAAAATGGGCTGATGAACTGAGGGAGCTCCCTTGACAGCAGTTAGATTGGCCTCTGTGGGTTTGTTCCCACAATCCCTTTCTTCCTCTGCTGAGTGATCCATCCGCTCCAACCCGCAATGGTCGCCATCTCAGGCTGAGAAAACCAAATTTGAGCCAATTATCATTATGGCTTACTGTACTCAGGAAGAACACTAATTAATTCTCCCCCAGGCTTGGATACAATGAATGACTGATCTCTACAGAGTTCTCCTAGTCTGCTGCAGGAAAGAATAACAATGAAATAATTCAGACTATTCACACAGTTCAAAGTTCAAAACAGTACTGAGATTTTCATTATGTTGATTATGATTGTTGCAATCAAAATCCAGATCAAGAGGGTGGAAAAGGGTAATGATGACATTAACTGTGGGTGGAGATCTTTGGTCTTGATATGTATTTTGCTTTCGCTGTAGGAGCCCTTCACCACGTTCTTCCTTAGTGCCAATAACAACAAATTCGACCACCCTGACCGCACCTTTTCAGCCATTGCCCGCTCCTGGAGAAACTGTCAGAGGGACACCTCCGATGTGAAGGTAAGAATTACAATAGTACAATCCATGTTTGATGTTTATATGGATACACAGGTCCAGAGCTGGAGATGTTAGAAAAAGTGTTCCCCTAATCAACTGGAAATTACTGTGATCATTATACATCTATTATCTATATATTTCCTTGCCACATACCTTCTTAAAGATTGTGTTACGGACCTGTGGGTGTTAAATATCATTACATTTTGCACACATATCTACCAACAGAGTTCCAACTATAAAGTGTGTATATAATTGGCAATATAACCATACCAAGCCTCTTACTTTGTATGCTCCCCTTTTCAGCCAGTGTGCCTCAACACCACTGCAATAAAATATACCATTAATTATAAATGCCTCATTCAAACAGAGAATCACGAAGACCCATAGTGTACAAGAAAACCCTAAGCACTTAGAAAATCACATTTGATTTATCTCATGCAAAAACTATCTCAGAGGTAGAGCGATCTTGTGTCTCTGTATGCAAGCACTCATGATTTTGAACAAAGGCAGTGTCTGAGAGAAAGACAAAGCCCTCCCTCTGCAAATCCACAGAGCAGTTACCGAAAACGCTGAACCCTGCTGATTCGCTTCCATTTTGCCCACTGCATAACACGCAGCAGGAATACGCACTGACCTCAAAGTGTCATATATTTCTAGCACACCCTGCATCGGGTAGTGTTGCCCCAGGCAATTAATAAAGCATTAATGACAAAAGCTATTTAAAATGTAGTCTTTTATGTACGGACAGGGCTTTTACTTGCCAGGATGTGGGGGAGAGCAGCCAACAATCTATGTGAGGCAGAGGCAGAAAGCTGCGAGCCAGTGAACAGCTGAATAGTCAAACGCCACCCTGTTAACAAATACAGCCTACTTTCAACTACTTGTATGTCTGCATGCATTTGTTTTTACACACATAAGATGGCTACTGATCTATTAGGAGAGGCATTGTACTGTGGAGGACAATGCTGGATTACTAACCGTGTTTCATAATGTATTAGAAGCAGGAAAATATTATGCAAGAGCTTGTTTGGTTTACTCATGTTGTAATAGGGGTAAACTATGACACATTTGCTGTTTATAATAGTAGTAAATAGTAGTAGTATAATAGTAATATTTTGGGGGGGTTGCATGCCTTCTGACCCATTTTTTTTTCTTCATATTTGTAATCTTGAAAATATTATGAATAAAAAGGGAATTGATCAGTATAATCCCGTCCAAAATAAACCAAAAGCACAGGTCTCCATGCATGCCAAAAGAACTACGGCCAAACATTCAGAGAAAGACACACAAATGCCATTCACAGCCACCATGAAGCAACTGAGACTGAGAGTCTGGGGTTAAGGTCTTTTTCGGCCCACTACACCGAGCCGGCGATCTCGCCTCTGATTAAAAGGAAGCTTGTTTTTACCAGGGTCTCTCCTTCATTAACCCCGGCCTCCTCCAGCAGTAATGACGACAAGACCGAGGGAGACTGAACCCCTGATGGGGATGACCTCCTAAAAGAGCAAGTCAAATGGAAACAATCCTGCACCGACCAAGCCCTCACCTCCTCGACCACCCCATCATTATTGTGCATCCATACCTCTCATTTATTTCTGTGTGTGCACACTTACGTTAAGCTGGCAAAGCCACCATGGTCAGAGAGAAGCAGACTTTTCTCTCATACATACACACAAACTGCCACCATGCTGTCTGAAGGGATCCAGCAGCACTCCGCTGGTGACAGATTTTGACGAACATGTCATTAAGGTGACACAGTGTAAAGCAACGGAGGCTTGTGTGATTGACTTGTTAGCCCATTACGATGCTGTTGCAGAATTAATGGTTGCCATGGGAGGGTGGCTTGAAAACAGAGCTGGCAGTTTTAACGGCTTGGTGGTGAGTTACGGCAGGAAGTTTACAAACGAAAAAGTGGAGGGAAAGTGCGGTTGTGTGGATGTGTGTGCATGTGAGAGACAGAGGGACACGGATAGGAATGGCTACTTTGCTCCCTTCCCTGTCGTGTGGGGAGGGTGAAATGTGACCAACAGCAGACCAGCAGTGTTATTGGCCTGTACCATGTCATGCTAACTCGCCCTCTCAAAACCAAGTGATTTATGGGGGCCTAAAGGCTTTGCTGTTATATATCCCATAGGCTATATAAAACTCCATAGTCCCACTGAATCTGACAAACACTGCATTCATAAAACAAGCCTGATACAAGGGGTTAAAATGCCGTCTTGCACCCTTCTTTATAATCCCAGACTACGAGACAGACAACAACATTTAACTCGTGTGTATGTTCTCTAATGAGGACAGAGTGGAGGATCTACATTCCTTGTGTGCATATGCCTCATTGTGCAGAGGCTTTACTCACTCATCCTTTCTTAGCTGAAAATACCTTTTTCTTAAAGAATTTCTTAAATGACCATATCTGTAGTTTTGCATTTTGAGCCCATTCCTTATCCAGAGCACGTCGGTTTTGGATCGACTGCTTGATTTCCAGGAAGCCACCATTTCATTTCAGAGCATTATGAAAGTTTAACCTGAATTAAAAAAAGATTTCAGATCAGTTCAGTTATCATTAAATATCCTCTCTTTTGTTTTTGTTTTTTTCAAAGTTGAAAGCAAGTGCTGTATGTCCAAATGTTCTTGATTTCAAAGATGGTATGACATGAAATCTACATTTCAGATTTAGCTGCCAATGAGCATTGCACAAGCAGTGTTTCTTTTTTTTGTGGGGGGGGTTAAACAGTCTCTGTGTAACTTTGGCAAAAAATAAAGGCATCAAATGTTCACTGTAAAGGTGCACAATATAAATCAATCAAGTCAATCTTTAAACATATAATGTGCTTTGGAAAATGGCCGGCTGCAATATAAAGTCTACATAACCCTAACCAGTACGTTCATTCAACACAGGAGAAATGTCTCATCTCAAAACACGGGGTAAACATTTGCTCTCTTCAGTGTATGGAATCACACCAGGCTTTATGTAAGGGGCTCCTTTACCATGCTGACTTCCCCTCCACTGCGAGGTCCTGACCTCATCACAAGAGCCCAGAGACCAGGGAGAAAAAACCAACTCAGTTCCAGTTTCATTTAACACACCTAACACCTCTGCCTGGAATAACTGGACTAGCACCTCTCACCGCCTTCTCGTGGCCTGCTGTTTAGTTTGTTTGTGTTACCTTTCCCCCTGAATTCTCACTTCATCTCAGTGGGATACAGATCCTTGTCTCTCTGTTTTTCATGGCTCTGTCCTCACATATGTTATTTCTTGCACTTTGCTGAATTGTTGGGGCGATTATATGGTGAAAACTGTGGAATTAGATGCGGTCCTGTCAGTGAGCTGTAAGACACAACCACATCTCTCCCTTTTAAAATGCAGGAGCTGATTCCCGAGTTCTACTACCTCCCGGAGATGTTTGTCAACAGCAACGGCTACCACCTGGGAATGAGGGAGGACAGGACCATGGTTTGTGACGTGGACTTGCCAGCCTGGGCCAAGAAGCCTGAAGACCTTGTTAGGATCAACAGGATGGTAAGGTTTAGGCATGTGTCAAATTCAATATGGTATAATTATTAGCCAAAATTATACCTGTTATTACTCTGGTAGAATATTAGAAAATCAGATGATATTAAAACATTAATGACCAAAAATTCTCTCTTAATCTTTGTATATTTTAATATTACATGATTCACCTTTTCTTCCTTAAGAAAGAGTAATCTTCTATATGGTGGGGTTATGTCATTTGGATGTACTTTTTAAAATAAATTCTTTACTTTTCTCCCTCCTCACAGCAGCAAATAAATCCATTTCCAACTCGACTTCGTGACCTTCCCATGCATCTGTGTCTCCTTGTCTTATTCATGAAGCATCTAATAAAGTGCACCGCTCAATACTAACACTGTACCCCTGACCCCAGTGATGTCACTAAAGGACAGGACTGAGGGCAAGTTTGCCCTATAGTGTTACCTTCTCTAATGTCGGGCCTCATCACGTTGGCAGTGTGCAGTACCCTTTCCATCTGCATGTGTGCGAGCGTCTGTGTGTGTGTGTGTGTGTCTGTTTTAATACAGACAGCCTATCAACATGTGGTCCACAACTCCCAGCAGGTCTCAGGAGCAGCACAGAGACAGAAATGGAGATCCAACCCGTTTCTTGCCGTCAGATAAACTCTGTTCTCCCTTTAATTTGGAATCACTTACTGTAGAAACCCAACAGCTCTCCTTCCCACTAAACCTAATGAAAGAGACTAAATTATGTCACACAAAGACTGCATGATGAATGGCCATTGCATGTGCTTACAACAGTGCAGGTGCGATTTTTTAGAAAACAGTATCTTCAGTACCCAAAATGTCTCTACACAACATGCTGTTTCCCTGCATGGCTACTCATGAAAGGGAGAAAATAGAATAAGAATACATTGTACAAAAGATAACATCCTTAGGAAAAAATCCTCTACAATATGCCTGCACTTTCTAATGTAGGCTTGATGAGTGGTTCCTCCTAAAAACCATAGAAACTTGAATAATACAAAGATGCATGCATGTTATGTATCCTGAAGTCAGCGGCCACAGTGTTTTTGGACCAGAGGTAGAAAGAGGCTGTGGGAACACACTTGACCTTTTCAGCTGGAGTGACAGAGCTGGGCTGGTCTTATGGAGGTGACCTTTCCCCGTGCTCTACCCACGCTGCCTGGTGAGCTCTATCAGGCTTGTATACCGGCAGAGTGGGGGGTGGAGGGGGGGGAGGCAGGAGAGGAGAGAGAAGGGAGAGGCTGGGAGTTGTTACGGGCCTGTCTGCATCTCCAAAACAAGCAGAGAGGATGACAAAAAACAGGATTACAGTGGATATTTTCTCACTGTTGAAGGATACATGTGTGATTTTACCTTGCATTGTTACATTTGCAGACCAGTGTATTCACACACCCAGAAAATCATAGTCTCCTGCCTCCATTTTTTTTGTCTTTCTTTTGTTCTGCTCCCTGGCTAGCCCACACTCTTGCTTCTCTATTATTTCATTTGTCAGTGAATCTCTCTCCCTGCCTCCCCCTCTGTCTCACTCTTCCTCTTTTTTCTTCCCTCCTTCTCTTTCTCCCTCCCTCCCTCGTCCTCCCACTTCCCATCTTTGCATGTGCCACTTTCAATTGTAGTGATATGCCCTGTGGCAAACTCTGCCTCTGTGTGCTCGAGCAGGCTTTGTTGGTAATGGCTGTTATTCCTGACGCGAGGGGAGGAGTGTAAATTCCTCCAGCAAAGCCTTACACCAGCATGCATGGGAATTATATTGTACCCTATTGTGGAACAATACATCAACCCCCCCACTGCATGGCTTCTATATATATTTATAATACGGATCAGCCTTAAATCTTACCTCAAATCTCACACTAACACCCCCACAAGAAACCAAGTCTCCTTTTTGTCATTTATTAATGTTGCTCCTGCCGATGGTTTTACAGTAAATTGGAACCCAGTTAGTATTGTAGGGATGTCTTTGTCTCCATGCGGAGATAGTCAGTCAGTATTTTAAGAGGACACAGAAATGTGATCTGGGAGGCTTGTCCTGAATTGGCTGATTACATTAAAAGAAAGAGATGCAGCTTTTCTCTCTTTTCTACTCTGTATGTGCAGTAAAACGGGTTAAATACTTATCTTCATTCATTCTTAATTAGTGGACGTTTGATGTGATGTAAAGCCCTGGTAGGTCATCTGTACAGTACAGTAGGCTGTGTTTGGTTGTGTTCAGTGTTGTGTGAAAGTACAATTTGTGTTGCGTCTTTTTTGCCCATGTGCTTTGTGCTGCTGGTATGCCTCTCACCTCTACTTGCCCTGTACTCCTCTGACAGGCCCTGGAAAGCGAGTTTGTGTCATGTCAGCTGCATCAGTGGATTGACCTTATTTTCGGCTACAAGCAGCGAGGCCCAGAGGCGGTACGTGCTCTCAACGTCTTTCACTACCTGACTTACGAGGGCGCCGCCAAGCTGGACAGTATCACTGACCCTTTGCTCAGAGAGGTAAGACAGACACACACACACACACACACACACACACTGCATTGGAGATAAAGCCCCTCCCCCCTCTTTAATTCAACGTAGGCACAACTTCCTGTCTCTATTTGTCCTGGCATGTGCTGGAGCTCCAGGAGCATTCATATCACGCATCTGTCAATCAATTATTGTGTCATGCAAATGTAACCCGTGAGAAAATCTGGCAGAGCTGCTGACTCATCGAGTTTGCTTTGAGATGAGCGTCATTTTGTGATGACCTGAGTTATTAATTTCCTTTCTGCCAGATAAACAGTAATCTTTTAATATCTGTCCACATTATTCATAGATCTATCTAAACTTCTTCTGTTGTCTTTTTCTTCCTGGTGCTGAATAATATACTGTATGGTCCTTCCCTTAATAAGATCAATGAATCTGACTGAGCGCTTTGATTAATCAACAGAGGTCACTCAGTCAATAGATGAGGGAGTGAATCATCTTGTTCTCAACTAATTAATTGAATATCTATTAGCTCGACTGTACTACTCGTGAATAGCTTAATTGCGTAGAAGGGGAAGGGGACCAGAGACTGCAGCAGCTGGCATGCATTGTGGTACTTTCCAGTGTGAGCTTGTCTCTCCCTGTGATATCCACCATCTGCTGTCTGCAAAACAAGTCATTTATATACTGTCACTTCCAGGGGCGCCTTTATTTATCAAGTGACCACTATGCAAATCACCTGCAGAAGATTCGGCTGATCTAATTACCAAACCATATTGTGAAAGGTTTGGTTTTCATCATTTTGAGAAAGGTTTAGGCATTGTTTTTTCTTTTTTAATTTTGCATCAAACCAAGGTTTTTTTAGCTGTCTTACACCCTGCCTACTGTTACCCTGAGAGATGACAGTACTGTTAGTTTGTTGCACATTAGGAAGCCTGCTATTCAGACTCCCTAATTGTGCCCAGTTGATGTAGTCGCTATTGTGACATGTGAATGTTTTCATGCTGGAGAGAGAAACTGGCTCAGCTAATTGCAACTGATAAAATGCTGCTATGATGAGCACTAATTAAGACATACCTTCAGTCATCTTTATCATTCCAGATGGATTCTTCCTGTCCCTGTAACACAAAGTATAACCCTGTGTATATATATCAACCTCATATGCTAAGACCTATCACTATTCTCAAAATGCATTATGAACGAGTCAATCAAACGTGGATGTTAAAATATAATAATTTGATTTCCGCTGAATAAAAGTTGTGAAGAAGATGTACTGGCATTTCCAACAGTCTACAGCACCCTGCAGCTCTGTGAACATGCACGGGGAAAAGATTGTCCAGCATTATAATTTCTCCAGACTGATGTGACAACAGCAGTTTTACTATACTTTGATGCTCTGCTGTGAAATGATTTAATTAAGTTGAACAATGTGTCTATGTTTAAATGATCATTTTGAAGGTGATTTCCTGCAGGAGTTATCATTATTTCAGTTTACTCCTCCTCCTGTCCCACACAGGCCAGTATGTGAGCTGCCTGAGTCATAGAGGTGGAGCATGGAAACGTGCCCAATGAATGTCTCGATAAGACCTGCTGAAATGTGACGATTGACTCGAGGGTATTGATTCATTCTAGACCTGACAGGTGAAACTGCAGATCTGGCATTAGTCACAACAATTAAGGCATTTGAAATGTCAAGAAATTAGAGGTCATGAGAGATAATTTCCGCCCCATGTCAGATGGAAATGATGACACCCTCTGACATGCCGCCGGGGCTCTGGTTGAGGGCACGGTGACAGCTCTACTGGGCACAATGCCGGAACAGCAGTCCTCCTCCGTGATGCTCCTCCTGACAGCCTTCTCTTATGGATAAACATGACAGCAACCCCTTGATTCAGACCCCGCTGTGTCACTCGGAAGTAAACAGACAAATTATTCATCAGTGGGACTCTATTCCTCTTCAGCTGCCACTGCCGCTCCCGCCCCCTCTGAATCGACAAAGACAACAAAGTGTGATGTGGCTAGCCAATGAAGGGCTTTGAAGCAGCCGACATACATTTAAATTGATTTCACCTTGATATTCTCATAGCAAAGGGACACAAGTGTTTAAATGCTTGACCTTTAGTGATAACAAACCCACTTTATATGTATCACATAGCATGTCATTGATGATAGCTGCATTAGAGACATCGCTTACTGGTGGACACATTGTTTGAGACATTTCTGCTCCCACGTACAGTAGTGCACATGTCAACTACCAAGCTGTCATTCAAACACCCTCAGGGTAATTCTTTGTTAGTACGTCTAATAATAAATCCAGATAAGCTTATCTTAAACAAATTTCCATTGGCATGAAAAGAATGGGCAGCAGTGTTGTCTCATGAGAAAGTAACACAACTACTCAACAATTACATTGATAGTTTATGTGTATTTGCATGTTCTGTATGGTTTTGATCTGTTTTTGTAATCGGTTTCTGTTACTTAAAGGCAAGAAGTGCTGAAATAAAAGTAAAGTAATGACGACAATTTGCTTCAGTAATCTACCGAATCTGTCAAAAGGTGAACGTTGTAGCAGCTTCATGTTTGTGGGTGCCACCGCTGATCTCAGGTGTCGTGACTCAGCATGATCCCACGCTGCTTAGGGGGGTCACCGCACGCCATGTTTGCATTCTGTCTGACAGAGCTGTTGTGTTGCTGCATTGCATGAGTGCACTGGAGGATGCTGTTGGGGGTTCATCCTCCACGGAGTGTCTCTCTCTCACACGTTTGGGAAACAAGCAGGAGGTAGAGAGAGAAAGAGAGAGAGAGAGCGCAGCAGCCGCTCACTTCTGAAGCCTTTTGCTCATGCCAAAATCAGACGCGAACAAAGTCAGACAGACAGACAGACATGCAGACACAGTGTGTTATGATGGATGTTTGGTGCTCACCCAAGCAAGGCGGTTGTTGCTGGGAGGGGAGATCATCCAGATGGCTTTGGCAATAAGTGTCACTTATCAGCCAAAAAGCAGAGCCTGAAGTGACTTAAACTAATGAACTGCCTGTTAAGTGCTCTCCATCTCAGACTGAGATGAAGATAAGTTTCTGACACACCTCAGAGAGGATTAGTGTTGAAGCACCTGTGTGATATTGACATATTTTGATCATCTAGTGGAGGAACATGTTTTTGAGTTAACCTTCAATGAGTCAGACCCCTTTCCCCAGACACACGCACAAAAACACAAACAAATCCTCCCCCTTGCACTCTGGAAATAGTTGTTGGGCATCAAGGTCGTGTAAGACTACCAAAAGGGGACATGCAGCTGCCCAGTTTCCCTGGTAATATAATCATCACAAGAAATACGGTGATGTTTTCCACATGGCCCTCTCAGCCTTTCTGATCTTTGTATCGAATTTCTTTACTTGAACAGACATCGTGACCCTCACCTCAAACCTAACCTTAAATAGCCATAATGTCAGTTGCTTATTACTTGACGGACTGCGTTGTAAAGAAACACTGACTAACACTTAATGGTTGCCAAATGTGCTCACCAACTCGCATGAAACTTTCACTGCTGTGTGACAGCGCTCAACCGTGTGGACAGCGCCTTTTTTGGTGTTGTGGAAGATAGAAAGTGACCAGGGGGTGTTGGGGGTCGACTGTTTGGCTTGCAGGTGGCCTGTCCTGATTCAGTATCACCTCCAAACGTCCCGTACCACATCTCCCTCTGTGGCATGTGCTACCCAATAGGTCCTTTTGATAGTGAGTGGTGTGTACAGGCGGAGGAAAATGAGGGCTAGTCACCCAGGCAGTCAGAAGGGCGGGCGAAAGGCTGAGCGATGTATGTTCCATTGTGCACAGTGGCATTGACGGACATCTACAAGCTCCCCTCTGATGGTGGAAGTGGCTTCAGTCACATCAATCACTCCCACTGTGGAGTGCCCCACTTTCAGTCAGGCTCAGCAGCTCTTACTGCCTGTTTTTTTCCCTCACTCACTGGAGGCAAAGGAGGTCTTTTGTCTTTTTAAAACTGAAGTTATCTTCTAATAATAGTAAAGCTTGATTCCTCTGGTGTTGTGTTGTTTTGTTTTTTTCCTCTATTCAGGGCGTGCCTTGTGCCATTTTTAGTTTTTTTTCTTAGTCACAAGCATTCAGACCCACAGTTTCTATCCCCTAAAATCCTCCTTCATCAACGTACCCTCTGCCAAATCACCCTGGTCTGCTTGTGCGATTTTGTGCCTCTGTTTCATCCATATGTGTGTGCATAGACATGCTTTTCCCCTTTGTTTCAAGCACAATAACATCTAAAAGCGGGCCGGCCTGCTGCAGTCCTAGCTGGATGTCACTCCAGGTTAACGTTTATGCAGTGGGGGCCCCTACGCCTGGAAATGGGAATGGTTAACTGAAGCATGTTAATAGGAAAAGGCTTGTCTCTTCCATACTAACACTTGGATGACTCTGCAGGCTGAGGGGGGAAGGGGGAGCACCCAGGCGGATAGGGAGTGCTCCCCATTCCCTTTACCTCCCCCCTTCCTCAGAGGCACGGCTGAGTTAGGATTTGCTTGCATTGTCAAGTAACGCATTGACCCATCACTTTGATGCATATTGATTGTGACAGCCGCTCTCTCTCTCTCTCCTCCTTCTTCCCTCTCTCTCTCCCGCAGGCCACAGAGACGCAGATCCAGAGCTTTGGACAGACGCCATCTCAGTTGCTTATCGAGCCACATCCTCCACGCAGCTCCGCCATGCACCTGGTGAGAGCAAGGAGCATTCTGGGAAAATTCCCTGCACCTCTGGTGTTGTGTGGTGTGTGTGTGTGGGTGTGAGAGAGGATGTGTGGACCTGTGCGAGCCTGGATGGTGTGTGTTTGCGTGCCTGTGTTTGTAGGTAATCACAAGATTGAGATAGATGTCCTTTATTTCTTAGAACTATATATTTCTGTCAATCCACCTTTTATAACAAAAGGAAAATATTTCAGAAGGCTTACCTCATATAGGTCATAGACCTGCAATATAACAACACATTTTCAGTACCAGGCGTCTGCTCTGTTTTATAGCTGTTATTGCCTACTATCATTGTGGTGTAAAGGGAAGAGTGCTCCCTACTGGCCTAGTAGCTCCCCTCCTTCTGCTGTAAGCTGCTCTTCCCTGTCTAATCCATGTAATAGCCAGACTAGTCCTCATTATCCCCACACAGCTCCCTCTGTTTCTCTCTCCGACAAGAAACTTTGTAAGGCAGATCCCTTTGAGGCCTTTTAGTTCAATCAACAGATGTGAATGTTTTCATCCACTTCTGTCAAAAGCTTCTAAAATTAGGGATGAAAGCAGAAACTGGTTAAAAACTCAGTGTTGTCAGGATTACCATCTCCTCCATTGCTTTTAATCCAGCTACGCATGTGGTTTATCCCAGGGTTGTAAAGGTTGAGCTGAATTTTACAGTGATTCTTTGTTCTTTGTTGACCAAGCTGAATCTTTCTGATACATGTGTGTCATGTATGCACCATCTCATATGTACAGCCAACTTCATCCCAGTTTTCCATGTCTTACCCTTGTCTGACCAGTCCCTCGTCTGACTGCACTGTCCGAAGGGGGCAGTGCATGAAGCTCTCCTCTGTGTCTGAACCTAGTTTTTCCTCCTACTTCCACACTAATTGCTCTTTCCATTCTTTTTCTCTCATCTTTTCATACATCATCTTTTCAACTTCTGCTTCACCTAACTTTCTGCTCCTTCCCCATCCTGCTCCTATTTCCTTGTACTACTACTCCTCTCCCAACATCACATCCCTCCATCCACCCACACACTTTGTCTTTTCTCTCTTCTACTCAATAGTGTTTCCTTCCACAGAGTCCTCTCATGTTCAAGGACCAGATGCAGCAGGATGTCATCATGGTGTTGAAGTTCCCATCCAATTCGCCGGTAACACATGTGGCTGCTAACACCCTGCCCCATCTTACCATACCTGCTGTGGTCACTGTGACCTGCAGCCGCCTATTTGCTGTCAACCGATGGCACAACACCGTTGGTGAGTGCAGCTCAACACACATGGCAGGTGATGTTCAAACATACACATATGCCCTTGTAAAAAAAAAAAACTGTGCCATGCCACATGTGATACCTACCACAGCAGAGGCCCTGTAAAATCACTTCATCACCGTCACACACAAACCTGCCCACCGCTCATAATAGAGCTGTAGCCAGCTGGCTGTGTGAGAGGCTAGCACCTCCTAGGTAAGCTGACCATGAGTGTTTCCACATGTTCCTTTTCAGACATGTGTGAACAACATTACCCACAGAGCCCCTCCCTGAGAATCAGCCTCACCTCAGGGTCAGAGGGCCAAAGCAATGGTTACTAGGAAATTAGGCCGCAACTGCACCACATTCTCCTCACACGTCTCCATCTGTCACTGTAGAAACACACTGAGCTCAGGACCAAAGAGTCCGCACTGTGTGGCTGCTCTGGCTGCTCCCACACTAATGAACACAGCTGCAGCACCCTTGCCATCCTGTCGGAGAGGAAGGAAATGTGGTTTTTCAAAATAATGATGATAATAAGGCCCCCATATTTTCAGGCATGTTGCTGTTTGAAAACCCGCCTCCAGATACAGATTGCATGGATAAAATGTCTCTATTCAGTTTGACAACCAAGTAAGACAGATGGAAATCTTTCTGATTGACCCCCAATGCTTCCATCTACTGTGATTGATGTGTGTGTGTGTGTGTGTGTGTGTGTGTGTGTTAGAATGCACATTAGATATAGCCTCAATGATTCATGTATCTTGTATGTCATGTATCCCTGCCTGGATCCAGGTCTCCGAGGAGCACCAGGCTACTCCCTTGAACAGGCCCATCACCTGCCTATAGAGATGGATTCTCTTGTTGGTGAGTATGCTTCCATTGTTTTGAATGGAAAATACAGCATCACAAAAATAGACCATTGAATTTTATATCTGTTTTAGCTGTAAGGGTCTTAATTAATAACAAAAGTTGCTTGTAACACTCAGGTATTGACATGTTTTCTGTTTTCTTTTTCTTTCACAGCCAACAATACCGGAAGCAACAAGCGTCAGATCACAGACCTAGTGGACCAGAGCATCCAAATCACCACACACTGTTTCGTGGTGACAGCTGACAACCGCTACATACTGGTGTGTGGCTTCTGGGACAAGAGCTTTCGTGTGTACTCCTCCGAGACAGGTAGGTTGCAGTGTAAACTCTCTTTCCTATAGAGGTGTGCACTGATGTGTGGAGGACTGAGCGCTATGATGGGAATAATACAGTTTTGTCGCTGCGCTCTCCTGACAAGCCCTGTAGAAAAATGGATGACTATACTGGAATACAGTGGAACTCACTGATAAGTAAAAAAAAGTTTTTGCTAATTTCCTTTTCATTGATAATCATTCAATGGGATGATCATGTTGACAACATACCTGTATAGTTATAGAAATGATTATCACAGCAGCTTGCCAACTGCCCTTTAACTCATTGGTTTCAAACTTTGGTACCGCCTCAAGGGTTCCAAGATGATCTGAGAGATGTTTTCTCTCATGAACTGGATACTTTCACTTCTTCCACTAAAAATCCTTCAAATTGAACTAAGAAAGAAAAAAGACTCCTATGTGAACTCTGTCCACACAAAGGCTATAATCTTTGATGAGGGCTCACAAGCAGACATTGTTTCATTTTAAGAGGTCACAAATCGAACAGACGGGGATCCACTGATTTAACTATAATGGAAATATTTTTTCCACTGTTTCACATAATACTGCCTAGGCTACAGTCAGCGGGGCTCTGAAAACACAGCCAGCAGTAGTTTTACTGCATTTCAGGAACTTCTGACTAGCAATTTTTGCCAGCACCAAAAACATGTTTCTTCAAATTTTCTTAAGGCAAGCTGACCCAGATTGTTTTTGGCCACTGGGACGTGGTGACATGTCTGGCCAGATCAGAGTCTTACATTGGAGGAGACTGCTACATCGTCTCTGGGTCCAGGGATGCTACACTTCTGCTGTGGTATTGGAGTGGACGGCACCATATTATCGGCGACAACCCCAATAACAGTGAGTAAGAATATGCATGTGCCATGCACAGAGAGTATACAGTAGCACTGCCCTCTGGACAAATTTACAGGAATCTTTTTACACTGTTTAGTATTTCACATATGAAATGTACTTCTTTGTAAGTAAAATCCTATAAAGGTGCGTGAGTTCAATGTCAGTAATTTAAAGAAGTTAGAAGCAAGAGTCTTTGATCAACGCTGGAAAAAAGGAATTCTATCCCAGAAATCAAATAATGCGGAGAGACAGGGAGAGGATCATTTGCCTGCACTGTAGCTGTTATGTATTAGTGTGATTCATAACATTGAGCTATGCTGCTTTCAAGTAGAGGACTCCAGATGTCTTGGCATTCAAAATGCTAGACCCCAGTGTGTGATTTTTACTGCTCAGTTCATTTAGTTGCTCATTTTCACTGATTGTCTGTGTTCAGAACAATCCATCAGGGGAGGGGAAGCAGACCTTCACGACTCTACAAGCAAGGAGTGCCATATATGGTGTGGAATTGAGAAACTGTAGATGAGGAAGAGTGTTTTATTTTATTTCTGTATACCAATACTGTGTGTGTGTGTGTGTGTGTGTGTGTGTGTGTGTGTGTGTGTGTGTGTGTGTTTGGTGTGTGTGTGTGTGTGTGTGTGTGTGTGTGTGTGAATCTTGTTTCCAATTGTCACAGA
>JAVQJL010046812.1:0-30865 GCA_036024295.1 Nannoperca obscura
CCCCCCCCCCCCCCCCCCCCCCCCCCCCCCCCCCCCCCCCCCCCCCCCCCCCCCCCACGTGCGCTCCTAAAGGTGGGGGAGGCCAGTAAATGAAAATCTGAACAAAAGGGAATTAAAACTCTCCAGCTATCATAGAAAACAGTGTTTTTATATGCCACACTTCACTTCCTCATTCACCGTAAATCATAGTCAGCAACCTTTCATCATCTTAACCACTTGAACGACTGAAGTGTATTCTGCGAGTGGCGTCACTCTGAAGCACTAGTTTCACTGCATGTCGAAAAACTTCCCTACAGACTAGAAAAATAGGAGCCTCTCTCTTTAAGAGGCGGGGCCCGGCGTCCCAGATGGCTTTCCAGGACTTTTGGTGTTTTTGTTCAGCCAGTCCTGAGAGACTTTGACACTGACGGCAAGGGGAGGGACTGGGCAATTCAATGGCCCTCTTTTTTTCCTTCTTTTTTTGTCACGTAGGCCCAGGGAGCCGCTGGCCGCCTGTTTATGGCTGCTTATCAGTCCTGTAACAGGTGGTGTTTTTCTTTCCCCTGTCTTTTTCTACTGCACACAACTCCACCCTGTACTTCAGTGAAAATGAGTACATTGTTGATTTTTGACATTTTTGAAACATCCACATTGAAGCAGGTTATTATAAAAGTAATACAAGAGATGCATTTAATAACATTTTATAATGTATTTAATGACTTATTGAGTTAGAACTCATCTCATTTTATAACCACGCAGTTGCCTCCTGGCAAATGAGCAACAGAGTAGATTAAGATCTACTCCTCTTAATCATTAAGCCCTGTTCTGGTTTACCATTTGGAGACCCAAATGTATGTTACATTTATCTTAATCTTTACACAGAATGTAAATGGTTAAAGAATATATTTAATAAGGATCTATCACATATTAGATGTTTTTGGGTTTTTTTACAATCTCCTTTACATAAAGTTTTTACAGGCATATGTTTCAACCTTTTGTTTAACTTAAGTTCACTGATTTACATCTGTAGCACAGCTACTCAGTACTTAGTAATTATTTTCCATTTGGCTCCTCATCTCTGGGCCTTCATCAAAGCACATACTGTGATTTTTGCCCACATTACATGTTGTTACAAGCAACCTGATGGTAATGCCTCCAAAGCTAAACTTTCTTTCCATCCTTTGTCTTCCCTCTATCCCTGCAGAGCAATATAAGCACCACTGGTTCCCAGACAGGCCCTGCAAGGGTTCAGGTTACCGCTGCATCCGCATCAACCACAAGATGGACCCTCTGGTGTGGCAGGCAGGCCAGCGCATAGGCATGACCATCCAGCAACTCTACCTGGTGCTGCCCAGTGAGCTCACACTGTGGGTGGACCCCTTCGAGGTGTCCTACCGTATCGGCGAGGACGGCTCCATCTGTGTCCTGTACGAGTCACAGCCCTGCCCCCCAGGATTGCCGGCAACAGCCACCGCCGGCTCCTCCTCAGGAAACAGTGGGCCGATGGGCCCCATGGTGGACAGTCACATCAGCTGCAAGGAGGAAATGATGGTGCTGGGCAGAACCAGTCCCTCCAAAACCTACAACATGATGACTGTGTCCAGTTAAAAAGTCACCCCGGCCTACTTTTGTTCAGGGTCGCACCGTGGCTGGTCAGATCATATGACCAGACCAGGGTGAGCCTTTATAAAGCTAAGAATATGAAATTAAATAGTGGAAAAAAGGAAGAAAAATAAAACAGAGGATGTGGCCTATCGTCCAGGTGATGGAAACCTTGTAGGTTTGATATTTTTTACCCTCTCCCCCCATTATCATCTGTTCTGTTCTGTCATTGGATCAGCTGGGCACTCCATTTTTTTAGGAGAGGCTTTGTGGAAATGGAACTGTTGGGGCAGCTAAACCAACCAACCAACCAGGAACCCCCCACGAAGACTGGCTCTGCATACCCCCCCCACCCCTACCCCCGACTGTAAACAACATGGTGATCAGCTCCATCTCAGAAGGGGCTGTCATTGACTTTGCACTTTTCCTACTTGTGCTTACTATGGGTACATGTTCAACACACCACCGCAAAACACCAAAAGCTAAATTGTAAGGAATTTTTACCAAGAACGACCCCCCTGAATTTCAAAATCCAGAGGTTACTCAATTTGCTTTCATTTAGTTTTGTTTCCTGGGTGGGGGCCGGGTTGAGGTTTAGACTGAGCCTTTCGCCCATCCAAGGTAAAGGTAAAGAAACACCCAATGAGAGCATCTCTATTTTCTATAAAAACCCTTTTTGGACCACAGGGAATTAGTTTTCTTTATCTTATAGCTGGAAAAAGGCTTTCGGTCGCCTCCACCCCCCCACCAACACACATCAACACGAGCTTCAGAAAACCCTCATCTCGGCCTGTATGTAAGTGCAAGTGGAATGTGTTCTGACACCTGTTACCTATGGATACCAGTGTGTCCTGTTGCACTGTCCTCCCATTACCCATGTTTGTGTAGCTTTCCGGGGGAGGGCAGAGGACCCGTCTCCTCCCCCCTCCCCTTAGTCAAAGAATGTCGTTGAAATTCACAATCAAGTTCCTGTGTTGTTAATTTTGCCCCCTTTTCCTTCCACCACTTTGTCATCTCCTGCATCACCAAAATTCAAAGTGTAGCAAAGGGGGGGCCTATTTTAGGTCATGTGGCCCTGTTAGAATTGACATTGAATGCACTTTGACGTTAGATTGTGTGGGATGTCTACTTTTTAGAGAAAAATCGCCTGCATTCCATCCATTCGAATGTCATCTTTTCACACCGTTTTTATTGCTCTCCTCATTTTTAGCCGTTTGTTCATCATACTGTAGCTCCTACGATGGGATAGATTGATGGCTATTAAATCAGGAGTGTGCAACTCTGGATTTCAAAACTTTTTTTTTAACACTGAATTTGTGAACATTTCAGAGCTGTTGATTTTAGGTGGAGAGTATTTTTGGTGGTATGTTAGAAACAGTCGGTCATCCGTTCATGTGGCACTGTTCGCTCTGACTGGATGCAGAGCTAAGCCCCCCCCCACCCCTGACACACACACACACAGATGGTGATTTGTGTTGCTGATAGAAAAGAAAAGTTGGTCTGAAAGGTCTGGACTAAGTGATGACTGTGTGAGACTTTGGCCAAAGGGAGGTCTGGAGCACTGACTGTTCAGAGATTCATTTTAACGTGAATTTAAAAACAACAACTTTGTCAGCCTTCATTTTCATTTACATGAACTATTTCCAAGATCTTGTAAAAGGGAGAGATACTTATCCATATGTGTGCATTGGAGGTGCATTGCCTTACGGAGACCTCATTCTCATGAATTATGAGCCATTCGTGATTTTTAAGCTAATAGCCGGCTAATGTGAGCCAGCCCGGTTCAGTCTGCTGCCCGGACCCTCACTGGAGGTGTCCCCTTTCCAGCCTGGCAGCTTCAAATCCCTCCCTCGCCCTTTCGTGGTGTGGGGGATAGAGTGCCTCAAGTGCCACATATCACCCCTCAGCTCAGACCTCCCGTTCAGCCAAAGGCAAGCCAGCATGCTGCTAGCTGGCCCCCTGTGGATGCAGGTAGACTTAATGTGACACATATCATCATCCATCACCGCGGGGAGCTGGGTAAGGAAGGCAGGGACGGGGGAGCTGGTGTGAGAGAGAGGGGGCCAGGGCCGGACTCTTTTTGTCCAGGGCAGCTAAAATCCCTCCAGCCCCCCCTCTGGACTTATTAACCTCCCCCACCCTGACCAGAAGCCCTCGACCCTCCCTCAGCAGTGATGGATACAAAACCAGCAACCGCACCTGGCGTGCTCAAGCTGCAATAGGGGGGCTAGTGAGAGACGACGAAACATGGATCAAAGATGAAGAATTGAGGGTACTAGGCCATTGTTTTCTGTTTTCATCTCACTGGATTGCGCTGCACTTGATTTTGAGTAGCGACTTTGTTTACATGCATATGAAAGGACGTGATGGCTGTCTGACGTACCCCCACTTCACTTCTGGTTCTGGGGCTGAGAGGTTGATGGCAGGCTGGGACAGATGCAGGCTTCGGGTGTCATTCGGGCCGTAGCCACTGGCCAAATCTGTCACGGCAGGCCGGTTCTCCGCTCATCACCAGACCCATGGGTGTTTAAGCTCCCCTAAGCCTGAGAGGATCATGGGTAAGAGAGCTATAGCCTTTGACGCACTGCAACTCCGTAACCCCCCTACACTGCTCTCTGCTGATACTCCCTTCAGCAATCTGTGAAAAGCAGTGATTCCATGGTGGCCAGATGGAGAGGAGCTTGCTGTGATGGGAACCCGGAGTTTGGTTTCCACGGTGGACACCGGTTTTAAAATCGCGCTGCTCCATTAAAGCTTTTTTTTTAATGTCATGTGACAAGATGTAATGAGATTGGTCTATATTTCGGATGCGAGATGATCGTCTCGTCTCACTTTTCTCTAGATGTATTTTATGGTCACACTGGTAGATTTTCTCATCTTTTCACCCCGCCATCCCCATTTTCTCCTCTTTTAAGTCTGGTGATCTAACCCACTTTTAACAGACCTTGTTTTTAGAGCTACGAAAAAAGAAAAAAAAATTGAAATCCAAATCCACTTTAACACCTTCTCAATTGTACTACCACCCGAAATGGTTTAAGTCCTCAGTAATATTCGTTATTTAAATGGCATCCATTCAGCTTGTGCGCACATAGGTTACAGAATTGTCGTGAGAGTGCTTTGAGTAGTCAGAGGTAAAATAGCACATAAAATGCACTAAATATGTCAAGTTGAAGTTGTGTGACATTTTTTTTTGAGACGCGAGGGGTCTCTCCTGGAATGTATTGCCAAACTCAGGCCTCAGACATTCAATAAATACCCTTGTGGAAAAGTTGTGCATGTTAAGACATGAAACAGGAAGGGAACAGCAGTTTTGTTGTTGTTGTCGTCAAAAATTGTCATTGATTAGATGAATTATTGCCACTTTCACATTTGAGGTGTTTTTACATATTGTAGAATGTATTGTAACTGTACAACAAATGGTAGAGTACATAACATTACACATGGGAAGTGCCAATAATTGCTATCCTGAGGTGTTTTTAGATGTATTCCTTTTTTGTATTTCATCTTTTAACATGGATAACGCTTTTCGTAAGTGAAGCCATTTGTGATGGGAGTGTTGGCAAGGACCAAAGTTGTTTTGGTAAAAAAAATATTAGTTTCCATGATCTGTAAGTGTAGACGTATCCTTTGTTTTTTTGTTTTTTCTTTTCTTTTCAGTTTTTTCCTTTTTTTTTCTATTTACCTACAAAACCAGAAAATAGACAAAAAAATCTGAGCTTACCCAAGAAGAAAAGCTGTCTATCTTGTGATCTCATGTCAGTACATCTTTATCGTGTTCAGTTTCTTTTCCTTGGGTATGTTGTGATGAACTGCTGTAAATTTGTACAGTTCATGTAAATTGATTGTGCGGAAGTTGTACAGATTTCTATATTTTGGAAGAAAAGTTTTTTTTTCTCTGTAATAAAAGATTTCCTATCTTGGCATCATATCTCCTGTGAGCTGTCATTATTCACTGTACGGTACAATCATAAATCAAACGCACGCTTTAATAGTCACATTCGATGGTGGAGGCTCGTACTTCTCATTTTAGGGTTTACCTGAAGGAGGATCTTCGTGTACATTAAGATTTAAACAAGCCTAACCAGCTGATGTTGTGGCCCCACCGGGGCCCAGATTGGAATTTGAGCTCCAAGTGTTTGAGGACTGAGTGGCTATCTGTGCCAAAAAGGAGCGGAGAGAGAAGATCGAGTCAGCAATTCTCCTGCCTCACTAACATTCGTATCTCTCGGTACAGTACGCTGCACTTTGTGTATAATGAGATTTTATGTCACACTATAGGCACAGCTGACAAATGTGATAAAGGAATGGTGCTCTAATTTGTGTTTTTTAACGGAGTATCTGCTTCACTGATGGGACTGGAGTACCTGGAACATTTCAAAAGCACCGTGATGCTTTTTTTTCCCCTTAAAAGGACTAGCCTTGATCAGAAAGTCCAAATGCACATGATGTTTTTGGACATTTGGAATAAAACTCTGCGTTCCATTTCTCTGTCCAAATGGAGCGGCTGCTGGTGCTTCCACCTTTTAAATGATTTGAATATGACAGATGGTACCAAGTCAAAAACTTGGAAAAGAAGTGCTAACTCTGCCAGGGCACCGATATGCACAATGCCGCTGCACCCGAACCAGCTGACTCCGCAAAAAAACCCAGAGTTTGGATTAAGACTGCAATCCTTTGCAGCACTCTGAATCCCCCAGGTTGCTCAGCAGCAGGCGGAAAAAGAAAAACATTTGGCTCGTTTTGACACAGACAAAGGAGGGAACGAGAAGAGCTGGTTTAGCAGGAGCCGAGGGCGTAGGGGTGGAGGGCACCTAAAAGGAAGGTGACTGGGCTTGTGTTTAAATCGGGCGTTTGGCTGGCTAGCAAGAGGCCTCAGCAGCTGGGGATTGTGGGTATTGTAGTTTGGAATTATTGGAGTCTGTCATATTTAAGCATGTTTTCTTAAATGCCAAAGGCAACTTTTTAATACAAATTCTGTACTGCTAAATTTCCCTGTTCAATCTCTGTGGAAGCAGGTCACAGATTTCCAGAGTGTCTGACTATATGGCCCAGTGTGGTTTCTTTTGTATGAAAATGTCATCTGTAGGAGAAGGTGAATGAAGAACCATCCAACAGTAACAAAAAGCACAAGTGATCCAGATTTAACAGTATTTTGCAATCCCGGCCTCCCCAGAGAGGGTTTTACAATGACTCATTTGAGCTGATGTTTTGACACATTTTTCATCTCTAAATAACAAGAAGTGGATTGCATTGGTAGCGATTGTGCAAAAACCATAATTGACATAAATATTTGAATGCTGTTGCAACATGTGAGGTGATTTTTACATAAATATGCCCATAAATGTTCAATGCTCAATTTATGTTTCAGTTAATTTTATAATTTCCTCAAGACCTTCCTTTTCTTATGGAAATAAACTCTATTCCAATTCTATGTAGATTAAGAGATATAAAAATATCTCTTAATCGACAATCGCTATTCACTTTATTCAAATTCTATTGCAACATATGTCAGAATATCATTATATTGTCGTCTAAGAATTGCATTGGAGTTTCAGCTTGGCACTGATGAAACAGCTGTGTAATATTTTCTGCCCTCCCCTCCCACTCACATAGCAACAGAGGTCACCCTGTAGAGATGGTTTGATTAGGCAGAAAGTTCTGGAAGGTGTGGCCGATTACCACGAAAAGATAAGGAGACTACTTGGTGAGATTAGTGTAACCTGATACTATAATACTGTAATGGCATGGAATGATAAACAAAGTCAGGCCACCTTAGTCTATGAAAAGTTATTGACCTTAACAATGACTGGACTTTATTTCCAAATTTTTGGGATCAAGCACTAACATGTCAGCTTACTCTGTACTCTGCCTTGTACCAAAGTTCTGTCCTTGGAGTCTGTGGCAACATTTATGTAAACTGAGTCTGAATGTTGTATACAAGCAATATGTTGCTGTCTGAGAACAAAGGCATGGGGAGTGACAGTGTGAGCTTGTGGGTCTGCTTACGGGGGGAGGCAGACATCTGGGACCCGCTTTATTGCCAGCAAGATGACAGGGGTAGCCCTCCTGCAGAGTGTGTGTGTGTTTATGCTTCCCTGCTTGAAGGACAAATGCTATGCCGCAGCTGCAAAACAGCCCTTTTGCTAATGCGCCTCACACTGTCTGCTTTGTGTGTACATGGGGAACGTCACTACTTCTCAAAGTCCGGTGAAGAGTGTTACCAGGCATCCCCTGCATAAAGTAACTAGTTAACCATTAGTGAATACCCAAATTCTCCAACAGAAATCTTGCTCTGTACGTTTCTGGTACAAATGTGTGACCATGGCCGAATGTTTAATGATCTATACAACTGAAAACCACAGCTGCGCCAGACTTCAGTGTGTTTTTTCCATTTGGTTTTCACTTTATTATCCCTGCACTCCCAGAGAGAGTGTGAGAGTCATTCAGAAGCCAAGGACAAGTTGATTTCTCTTTCAAACAGATCCCTGCCCTGCCTCTGTGGGTCTCCAGGGTGTAGAGGCTATACCAGCTACCTCTGTCCTTCCCCTCAGGGCACTATTCATCCTCACCGCTGACATCTGCTTTGCCCCTTCTGCACACGCCCTTCCCACCAGCATCCGTACAGGGACAATGGATGAAATAGAAGACAGTGGGGACAAAGACCTCCCGCTTAGACCAGCCATGTCACTAATGCTGGGTGGATTGATTGAGGGAGGGGTCTTTAGGAAAGAGGTTACTATAATGTGACACTTGGAAAAAGTGGAACGCCTGCTTTTGTGCTGGTGTTATATTGACTATACTTTCTCCCTGAAATGCTATGAAAGCTGTTACATATCTGCCTATAAAGTAACACCACCACTATCATTGTGTTTTGTTCAGAGAAAACGGTTGTGCCATATACCATTTATCTAACTCTAACACCAAATGTGAAAACCCATAATATCATATTTAAAATGTTAATAAACAGTATTCGCCTTACTTTATTATAGCCATTTGTTATTTAGTTTAGCACCACAATGCAGTTCTAAATTAGCATATATAAAAAAGCTGGTTATGTTGTATGAAGTCCGTATGAAGGTTTAGTCATTTGCCTGATATGCAGACTAAATGTACAATAGTAGTTGTACAGAGTACCTAGTACAGGTCGGAGAGCTGTTTTCCCCTTTAATAAATCTTTATTTAATGAAATATAATAATGCGCAAAGCAGAAAAGTAAGTAAAAAAAGAAGCTTGGAGACTGACTAACATGTTTGTGGCTTGCTAGCTTGTTTTCTCGCCAGCTACAGAAGGTCGTCAACTAGCCATGCGAGTAATAAAGATGCTGCTTTTTAATAAAAAATGCAAATGTGTTGCAAATGACCTCTCTGAATTTGAGTGAGTTATACAAAATGTGTAATGTAATGTGTGTTTTACAGCGGCAGCAGCTTGTGGGCGTCTGTCACTACTGTTTTACAAGCTAACCAGTCATGTCTTGTACTATCTTCTGTGTGGGGTTAAGATATCTTTTTATGGTAACTGAGAGAATGGGCTAAAGTAAGAGCGCGTGATTTGATCTGTATCTCTTCACAGTCTATCTTCAGCAACCCTCTACTTCCTCATGCTCTCTCTACTTTCTTTAAGCAAAAATAGATTATCTCATTACTCAACCTCTTTATCTTCCTCTTTGGTAATGCCGTCTCTTTTTCCCCCAGATTCCTCTAATATCACTTCTTCAGCCCCCTCCTTCATACCCTCTGCACCACCTCGCCCTCCGTCTATCTTTATCCTTCCTTCTCCAAGCTGCCGGTGTCACCTGTCAGCCAACACTCCCACCGCAGAGGAATTCATTCCAGAGTCTGGCACCAGGCCTTATTGGGGTAAGGTGAAGGGTCTCAGTGGGAATCATGTGATAGAGTGTGCCTTTGTGCCACAGTACCCTTGTGTCCTGCATGGACAGTGTTAGGTGACTGATTGTGGGAGCACTTCCACACACAAAATGAGCAACTGCTTTAGAGAATATTTGTTTGTTTGTAAGTTTTTGTGTACACAGATTTGGACCTTTGAGTTTGTATCAAAGATAAATCACTACGGCTGCTACAGCCAATAATGTACAATAGCATTTTATTTTAAATATTCAACAATTTCTGGGTTAAACTTTGGATGAATTTTGCAATTATGGTAAACTCTCTCCATTCGCCATCTGTCATACTAAACTGATTGGAATAAACATGATTTCTCAGAAATGGACCTAAAACTAATGTTCAACTTAAATACAATATACAATATAGTATTGTTAATACAGTATTCATTGATTTTCTGGGGTGCAACAAGCAGTGAACAAAACATTAACATATCACCTTATTAAGTTGTTACAGCTAAAATGTTAGCCAAAAGTTGACCTTTAACACATCCAGCACACATGGAACAACATTAGTAACATTGTTTTGTCTCTGCTTTGATCTCCATTAGCTCCTCCGAGAAATATCTGGCTCATTAGCAGCAAAATATTCCACTGTGTTCACTAGCTAGCGGCTGACTTTGTCTGTTTGCGGTGTGTTAGGCGGGTAGCTTACAGTGTTTGGTGTTTTTTTTCACTAAAAAAGACTGCAGTTGGAAACGAGGTTAAAGAAGTGGTGACACTGGAAGAAAACAGTAAAGATGAAGGCCAGAAAACCAAGACAATTAGCTGAAAGATGCTAAAACGCGCTCATTCTCTGTGGGTTCATTACTACAATGCGCCCCTGTCACATTGCACTTAGTTATTTCATCCATTGTTTGTATAAAAATATTGATTAATGCAGCTTTAAATCATCCAGACCAGATGTAGATGAACACTGAGAATACCACTGAAAAAAAATGCATCTGGAATCAGCAGCTTCTCCCACTTAGTAACAAAGAACTAAGTGAAACTGTGTTTATCTTTTTAGAGTCTGTCCCATGTTATGTTTCTAGCCAGCAGCAGTGATACCAACAAGCTCTGTGTCCTAATGATAAGCTAACAGGCTAACCCCCGCTGATGTCTCCATCCGTTTGTATTCTTCCACATATGGTTATCTGAACGTCGGCGGTCAGACATGGAGGCAACATATTCCTGTGGTCGGCCTCTCCCAACCAGTAGGCATTGCTCTCAACCAGGGAGAGAAACAGAGAGAAAACCAGCCACCTAAATATAGCCTAGCCTTGAGGCTCAGCAAGAGGCCCTCTGCAGGAGGTCTGGCTACACACACAGAGGTGCAAGTATGTATAAATGCACTCGCACACAACTAAGTTCAAACACACACATGCACAAACAGATTTGTTTAGTTTGAACCCTTGGTATAAAAAGAAAAGAGACACCCACAATCAATCACATGCTCTTTATAGTGTTTATCAAACCCACAGGCTTAGATTGAAGGTAACTTGCATCAGTGGCCATCGGCTTCCTTTTGATGAGGAGAAAATCCCCTAGTGAGAGGCATGAGGACAGCAGCCATTTTACAAACACCAAAGCAAAAGGTTAACATCCTACTTTTTGAAGCTGCTGTTGCATTGCAGAGTGTGGATTCATTTTTGAAGACTGTAAATGTGATTTAGATGATCAGGGGTTTCAGCTTAATCGTGTGGAATTTATTTCCCAGCACGGCAGCAGAAGAAAAACAAAAAGGCGTTTTCCGTCTTATATTCTAAAGCACGTGTTCATTTAAAGCTCCCATTGCTTGTAAACAAGACGCAGCCTGCTAACCTCCAACCACATGACCTGACTTGTTTCACTGTACAGTTGGTGGAGATGTTGGCTTGGTTTCTGGTGGTTTGGTTTAGTTTTCTGAGAAACGGACAGGAAAAAGACAAGAAAACAGAACGCCTCAGCTGTTTCCTGTTTTGTTGATAGGAAGATGCAATTATCTAGCATGAGGCAACACAGAGACGTGGAGAGATTCAATGAGGAGATAAAGGATTGGGTAGCGAAGGGAATCGGGAAGGATGAGATCAGGAATTGGAGTGAATTACACATTAGACAGAAGAAAATGGGAGATTGAGAAACCAAGGGGGAATGTTGAGCACAAGAGGGATAAAGATGTGGCATGAATAAGGGAAAGGCTGTGAAAGAGAAAATCATTTTTCAAAAAAGATTGCAAGAAAGAAAACAGCTGACAGAAAGATTTGTGCCTCTTCTTCTCCACCACTTATGAACACAGCTGTGTGAGAATACACACACACACGCACACACACACAACCACAACCACACACTTTGTTATGTCTTGAATGTGGGTGTTTTGAAGCCGTTTGACAGTCAGCAGCATCCACGTGTTAGTGCCAACACACAGGCGTAAAATGTACAGAACACACTGTGCCTGGGTGGAAAGGGGAACACAACTTAATTGCACACAAATCTAAATAAACATGCACAAAGGCACGTACACACACACACATTTTAGTAACCGTAAACACGTTGCTCTTGCAGCTCTACCACAACAAGAAAAAAACCACTTGAGCTTATGTAGAAACCTATAGTCAAAACACGTGTAACTACAAGCATGCACTTCCCATTAACTGCACAAATAAAAACATTCTCACACAATGAGAACATTTTAATAATTAATATAATCTTTAATTTTTTTTTTACTGAATAACGATGAGCTATGTTGTTACCAGCATGGGACTTAAGACATAAACTGTTTCCAAAAATGATGACAGTAACAACTTAACATTGCTTAACATAACAGTTGAACTGGTCTACACTGAGTTGGTTTGTGTCCCAGGGTGATACTCGGACTCCTGTGGTGGTGGGATATGGATGATAAAGAATGGGCAAAACATTTAATGTGCAAAAACATCCGTGACCTACATACAACTAGCAGCTTAATAAGTAACTGTAGCAGACTAATTTCCCTACAGGGCTAATATGTTACTCATTATCCATTAACACTTCACCATGAACATTACACAACCTGGAATTGGATAAATAATTAAAGTTATCTGTGGTAACCCTAATTCTATGAGTTCCCTGTCACTGGTTCTATAGACTTGATCACTTTTTCCAGGTCAGCATGTTCCTTTCTACCCTTTTGTCCTGGTAAAATTGTCAAGTATGATTTAGTCACCACCATTGGCTACTGATTTGAGTGACTTTAATTTAATCTGATATAGCAGTCGGTTAGCCATACAGCACAACTAGCACCCATGTTAGCCTAGCCTAGTCTGTCAACCTTTTTCTGGTTATTGTGGAATATCGTCTTGACATACGGTACAGTTGATATTCAATGTTCAAGTTACACATTAATCCACCAGAAATGTGCACTTGCATGCAATTGTTTGGCCACTGCAATGTTTTACCATAGGATGTCGTGCTGCATTGCGGCAAAGAATTGAGCCAGGTTCAACATTTATGCCAGGCAACCCTTCGCTGTTTTGCTGGAGTCCTCTGTGTTGGCACTGCTGCTTTGTTGCTGGACGAGAGGCTGTGTTTCTGCATGCAGGACTACTGTCGGTCAGAGCCTTGGCCACAGAAGCACTGTCAAACCCTCCTATTATTTTTCTTTGTTAAAATGATAAAGTGCTATATGGAATGAATATGGATGGATGATACCCCAGTGTCGTGTTTCAGCTTTTCTGAAAAAAATATGAAAGAAGTCATATATGTGAAATTACATTGAGCAATGCCAGTGGAACAGAAGCTAACCCAGAACTGGAGTGGGACTCTCATTCCGCCTGTGTGTGTGTGTGTGTGTGTGTGCAGTCGCCTATGAGGACAATATAACTGGGTTTTCTTACAGTTAATAGAGGAAAGGTTTACGTGCATCATGGGATGCAGATAGAAGGAGGTGTATTTCATGTTGCTGTATATCTCCTGCTATTTCGAATCTCCAGCAGTGATCGTAAACCATTTGAGGCATTGCCAGTTCAGAGTTATAGAGCTTTCCAGAGGTACCTGGAGACAGGCGGAGCGGCTGGACGACACTGGCTCCAAATCAGAGCCTGGAGAGAGAAAAAGAAGGAAAGACAGTGTGGGAAAAAAAGATGATAAAGGGATACTGTAGAGAAGCCACAGGAAGGGACTTTTTATTAATTTTAACAGTAGGAAATATTTGAGACACCCACTCTTTTTACTGATGTGCACTGATGAGGTGAATCCATTATTCCATATTGATTTAACTTATTAAAATGATATCACAGAGGGGGCGATGCAGATAAAGAGAGGAAGAAATAGAAAAGGACTCACGATTTGCCCATTATTAGGAGGGTTTCTGTAATATTTTGTGCACTCAGTCTCAATTTCCCTGTTTTTACAATTACTTCCAACTTTCAACACAACCCAAAAAGAAAGAGTGATAAAAGATGCAGAAGTAAGGGAAAGTGGATGATAGAGACACAAAACACCAGTACAATTTGTCACTGGAGGCCTGAGGAGGACACACACACACACACACACACACACACACACACACACTCCACCACCCCCATTGCAGCTGTTGGGGTGTGGAGGGGGGAGATATGTGCTACAACCCCTTCCGCCTGCATTCAGCCCAGTTCTAGTAGGATTCAGTGCAGGCTCGGCTGGAATGGGTTGGACCCATGCCACGCATTCCAGCGCCGCTGTGTGCTCTCTGTTGGCCTACTTGTGTCAGGGGGGAAGCACATACAGTACTCCCACACACTCAAGTACACAGAGGAGGAGGAGGAGGAGGAGGAGGAGGAAGCTATCTTGCTGTTCCTTGCTCAGACTGTAAATAAAGACTTGAATATATACACATAGGGCACCGTATGCATGCCCACATATCATGCACACACATGCTGCTTCACTCTGAAAACAGGCTAGTGCAGCTTTATGCTTTGAATTGTACACACACACTGTACGTGCAGACAACACATCGAGAGAGAACGCACATTCATGAAAGTAAAGTGTATGAACTTTTGTATGCTGATTTGCCCACATTTGCTAGACTTTGTGAAATGTGGTTACTTACATTACAGGAGCGTGCTCCACTAGGCTATATCACAGTGAACCCATGATTGATAGTTTGTGCGTAGAGAGATTCAACTCTTAATATCTCTCATAAGGGAAACATCTGCTGCCTTTCATATCCGAGTCCTTTCTTCTTCTTTTTCTTAATCTCCCTCCATGTCTCTCCTGCACTCTCCTCGCTCGCTACCTCTGAGTGAAGTTTGTCTCCTGCTTTTCTCTTATGTTTTTCCAATCTTCTCTGTCCTCTATCTCAGCGTGCCCCCAGCTTTTGGCTGCTCGATGACTCTCCACCACAGCTGGGGTTGTTTTTAAACCACAGAGTGCATCAGCAACCGAAAACAACTGGGCCACATTTCTGCGAAAAGCCACTCCACTCCCTGCAAAGAAGTGCTGACCTCTCCAAAAAAACACAGGTTTCTCCGCCTGTCTTCTTGTCTTTCTCTGTCCTTCTTTGTATAGTTCTATTTCGACATGACTATTGGTGCTGAAATGCACAGTAGGCTAAAACAGCTGTGGTGTACATCCTACATCCTCCCATAGCTCACTTTGCCAAAACGCAAAAATCCAGGGTGCACCAAACGACCCCGCCGCAAAAGGACACCGAAATGTTGGTTTTCTTGGAAATGTCAAATTCAGGCCACTGTGACCATCCGAGAGGGCTGACATGGGCAACATGCTGCTAGATAATAACAAGATAAAGTTACAATCACAGTTTAATTGGATTTAGATAAATGAATGTAATATCTTTTAGATGGATTTCTATGCTAAGCTCAAATCAAAAATGTTTCATTATTTCTACCATGAAACATGACAACAATTATTAAAGGATTCAATAGTCAATAGTCCACCGCTTGGGCTAGAATATAAAAGCTCCTCCCACAATTGGTTCTTTAGCCTTCTCCTGTTTTCTGCATACCCTTCTCTTCCTTCTTCCTCTAAAGGATAAAAATGGAAATGTTACACTGTGTAGATCCACCATGTAAATTGCAGCAGCAATTCTGGAACATGAAAGCAGTCTTTGACTGTGGCTGCATACACTTGGCCTACTTTTTGATTCCATTAAATTATTGGGCGGGTGGGAGGAAAAGCTGCGTTGTCTTTTAAGTATTAGCAAACTGGATGTCATACACATATGTGTGTGTGGGAGTGGTGTCCATGTGTGTCTTAGTCAGTGCAAATAAAAGGTGTCTGTTGTTTGTGTGCTTGATTGACCATGTGTGTGTATAATGTATTAACATACTTCTTTGATTTCAAAAAATCCACATTTATCACTATGTCAAAGTGATTATTTTCACACTTACCATTATCAAGGTGACCTAATTGTATATTGCCATGACAATCAAATCTGCACTTGAGTGTGTTTCATGCAGCATGTCAGTCAATATATATGTTCTATTAACTGCTATCTATGGATTTGATTATTAATAGCTATTGGTGAAAGGCTGATGACTAAGTAAATGAGTACCAGACAAAGACAGGAACCTTAAATCATCATGTAAACAAGCTCAAGTGAAGCATTAAAAATAATAGAGTTATTTGAAGCTGTGAAACCTGGGACAACATGTCAGGCAACAGTGAGTGACAGTGACTGTGGACTCTGACACTTTGTTGTTAAATGTTGCTCTTTGTAGCATTAACCATTCAGTGCAGTTGCATTCTGATCTTTCCTTTATTTGCACATTTCCACTGGTGCTGCCAACATTCTTGGCAAATATGCAAATGTGATTCATAAACAGGATATTATGCATGTCGAAATAAGGAGAGAAGAATTACTGGCTTGTTAGCCACTGGCTATAGGCTAACTGATGGATTTTCTTAAAGCACTGAAAGCACTCTCGCACCCGGAATATTTGGAGGTGTAGCCGAGGTGGAGGTGTTTGTCAAATCAAATAATTTGTTATTTTTGTTTTGAAATTAAGACAAAGGTGAGTAAAAGTAAAATAAGAGTGTTTTGTTTAACTTGTATATATATATATATATATATATATATATATATATGACTGAAGAACTGAAGGAACCTTGTTTTGTTGGGAACGAGATCAGATACGGTTACTTGTGCCTGTCTGTCAGTAGAGAGATGAAACGTGGCCAAGAGCATGACTGTCTGCAAATGTTTAATGCGTATTTCACAATGAGCTTGTGTGAGAAAGAGAGCTTGTGCACACGTGCTGAGTTTAACGTCTCTTTCTCCTGGGAGCCACAGTCCACAGTTATCCAAGCTTCTTTAATTTTCCAGCATGGAATAAACCTGTTTAAGTAATTTCGGCCAAGGTATCCACCGTGAGGGTGTTTTTACAAGTTTTTTTTTCTTTCTCACAGAATTCAATATGGGGGCCAAACAAAGGAAGGCCCACATGGTTCCTGCCAACAAAAAAACCTGTTCAAAGAGAAATGCTAAACCTTCCTCTCCCGCATCCCTGCACTTCACCAAGGACATCTTTGATGTCATCCAAAACAATGTTTATCTCCCCTCTGTGTACCACAGCTTTGTTTATGTGTTATCCCTATATGCTGCACCGATAGGCATCTGTGTATTGTTACTGGGTGTGTGCACTTAACAGGAAAAAATACTTCATACATAGGTGTGTTTTTTAACGGGAGCAATATTTGGAGAAATTGTGGCTGGTTCACTTTTGAAATTGACGTTAAGAAAAATAAATCTTTTAACAGTTTTTAATAGTTTGACATTTTAGAAAATGTGTCATATATCAGTTCTGTGCGATAAGTAGTAAAGTAGAGACACAAAGTGATTAGCTAAGCTAGCATAAAGACTGGGAGCAGAAGGAAACAGCCAACCTGGCCACAGTGATAGCACATAACTCCCTGTAAAACCACAATTTTTAGTTATGTACGAATTAAATAATCAAGAAAGAACGTGAGAGCACCCGGCTAATGCTGTCCCCCTGCATGCTTCAAGTCTTAATGCTAGGCTAACTGCTAAGCTTCATAACGAATGGATAGACACGTGTAATAGCGATATTACCTAACTCTCGTCAAAAAAGTGAGTTCACATATTTTACAAAATGTCAAACTATTAAAAACTATTAAAACATAATAACATAATTTTAATTTGAACTTTCATTACATTTATTTATCTATCATAACCTATTTTTAATTGATTGTAGCTTCTCAAATCCTCAAATTTAATGACTAAATGGCTAATGGTTATTTTGTTTTCTCTCAGCTAATCAATTATTCCACTATTTTCATCATATATTAAGGTCACACTATGCTCCAAACAGCATATCAGCCATCTGATGTGTATCAGTGTGGATCTGTTTATGCTTCCCCTACCAGCAGATGCTCACATTCTGCTTGAGCGTATACATTGTAGACAAGCAGGCGTGTGTGCACATGTGCGTTGTGAACGCAGACAATGCCACCAGTTGCTGTGGGTGGAAGCTCCCTGGTTGTCTGCCAGCGTGCAGGGAGGGACTGACCACGGTACAATGGAGGGTGTGAACTGGCTGTGGGGGAGGGAAGCACAGGAGAAGGAGGAGGTGGCGAGACCTGGGGGGGTGGTAAGCAGAGATAAAGCTGGACAGATGGGGCAGACAATGAGGCATAGACACCCATCCTGCATGTCAACAACCCCCCCGGCCTCCTTCAAACTTTAGCTATTCCTTTATTTCTCCCCATGTGCCAAAGTTACTTAACATTCTCACTTTTGTGCCATTTTTTGCTCCATTTATCAGCTTAAGGTTGATTAAAATAGCATAACATGTAGGAATTAATTCTATATTTTTTTTTGCCACAAGAACGTTTTGTTAACATTCTCCAAACAAATTAAACTTTCTTCCTACTTGTGTTGTTCGCTGACCCTCCTCCTTTTCCCCTCCTCTTCCTTATTGTTCCCTGATCTGATAAGAAGAAACCTCAATACAGCTGCATAGGGGGAAGAAAGAAAAAAAGGAGAGTGAGCTAGATTATATAGATAGTATGGACAAGCATAGCTGTCACCTGTTGTGCTTGAAACCCTCTTGTTTGGAAAACTGATCCCATCTCCCATTTCTCAGGTTTCCACAAACAACCTCAGCTGTCAGAGAGTCATGGAGCTCTCTGTCTCCTTCCATCTGTCTCTCATCTGTCTCTCACGGCCCTCGATCACAAAGAAAGGTCGGCTTTCATCAGTTTGTTCTCTGTTTAGGCCTCTGTGGCTTTGAACACCTCTTTGGAAAACGTTTTAGTTCAGACATCTACACATATGGATAGGAGTTGCCGACAAACTGGTTACATAAAATTGTCACGCCCATTTCTTATTGAAACGGAGCTGAATGGTTTCATTTGTGGGTTGCTGTTACATAAGCAAAACTCGCCAAATGACCTTTATCCACCTGAGATAAGCTTGAAAATGTTTGCTTCTTGTGTTGGACTGCAGGGAAGTAGAGGATACATTGTAGTATGCTAAGGTTTAACATTTTCGGATGACACATGATCACATGACAAGGGCGAGGAATCTTTTCCTAAACGTCTTCTCACACACACCTACGACAATTTAGAGGTGCTTTGCATACAGTACATGTACAATGCCACATCAACATACACAGTTTGATTATTTGAGGATGAGTTGGTGAGGAGACAGAACGCCCTGGGTGTTCACGCTCCCATTCCACAAGAACAGAGCGCTGATCGCTGAGCAGAGAAAGGATGAGTAGCTTGCTCATTAGCAAACTTTGTGTAAATAAGCAATCTACACTTTCTCCCACAAGTTACGTGACATTGTGCCAAATCCTCTCACACCATGTCTTTGTGCGTGTGTGTGTGTGTTTTAGAGAGATTTTGTTTGTATGTGTAATCCTGGAGGCCAGCGACATAGAAAAGTACAGGAAGTACGATAATTATCTTATTTATACTTATTTTATAGTTTATTTATACAGAACATTTTGAAACAAAGTTACAAAGTGATTTGTATAGTTGAAATAACATTTCAGGACTGCAATGAGGCAAATAAAAGTAGACAATTAAAATAATATTAAATACATATCAAATAATTACAAGAAAAGGGACACAGCAGAGGAGTAGAAAAACTGTGGATAAATTATAATAATATAATAACATTAATAATATATTTATCATCATCTTTTCTTTTCTTTTCTTTTTCCTGCAAAAAAAGTATAAAAAACAAGTCAAGGTCCACTTACTAACCTTTTCCAGAGCTTTCCGTTGTCTGTGGAAGGACATTTACTCAAACTCCAGCCAGTAAGTGGACAGTGACTTGTTTTTTAAAGATTATTTTGTTGAGCGAGTTCAGTTGTTTGTCTTTTTCTTTTAATTATTTAATCGAACTGCATGAGTATGTGCTGTACATACATAACCTTTAAGACATTTAAAGTGTATCTGTCTGTTCCTTTTATTTATTGTCATGACAACTGATTTCACATCTCACTTCCTGTCATGGTGTTGCTGTTGTGCATTATACGTGACTCACGTCCTGTCATATCCTCATGACTCCCATGGACAGGCCTGGACCTTCCACACATTGCAATGTATTGCAAAATACATACAGTATTACAGTGTAGTTATATATATGGGTTTTTAACATTTTAGTATATGAAAAAAATTCCCACTTTAGAGTTTTCCCACACCACCTGGTAGTGGACAATGTGTGTATCTAAATGTATTTGTACAAGTGTGGGCAGATGACTAAACTTGGATATAACCCAAAAAACACCTGTTTACCCAATATGACCTAACTATATACGGTATGTGTGTGTGTGTGTGTGTGTGTGTGTGTGTATATGTGTTGGTGTTTCTGGGGTGTGTGCCTGAGAGGGTATGTCTGATGCAACATCTGTGTCCTGTACCGTCTTATGTAATGGCAACGTTTACGTTGATGGTAAGGTTTCCCAGCATGCCCTGAAATGGCGTCCCCACAGCAACAGGTGTTTGTGGTGTGTGTGTGTGTGTGTGTGTGTGTGTGTGTGTGTGTGTGTGTGTGTGCGTGTGTGTTACAGAGTGTAGGAGTGTAAAAGTGTATATGTTTGTATGTGTCTGTGTGAATTTATGTGTGTGCACAAGTGCTAGTACTTACTTATTACTTATCTATTTTAATGATTAATGCCACAGAAATAGAGCCAATGGTGAAACGAGGCTGACCAAATATGTCAATATGGCAGGGTGTGGTGTTTGATCACTACAGATTTCTCACTAAATCGATATTTAGTGTCATGACTGCAAAAAGACTGTCAGCTTGTAGAATGTCACTCCACAACAGCATTCAACATTTTTATTATAACATTACACCCTCATGACACTTTTCTTCCATTTGTTAAGAATATATAGTTGCACGGCATTTCGGTGTTTGTGAGTATCTGCTCTTCATGAGTAGAGATAAGAAAATACAGCTGATACCTGAACCTCTCATTCCTTTGTCTCCTCCACTTGCCATTTGTTTCAGGGCTTTTTTGGCTTCAGGATATTGAGCACACTATTGAAAACCTATATTGTGCGAAGAAAAATGTTGTTATTGCTGCAATAAAGATCAATGTTATTTCAGTGCTTGAGTCAATATTTTGCAGTTCAGCGAGATGAGACGTGAGAGGAGGCTCGCAGAGAAGTGGTGGAACTGGTTTGGAGCATTTATGGGGAGTTTTTTAAAAACATTTTTTTACAGTTGGTGGTGCAGTAAGAGCGCTACAAATCAATTCTGACAGCGGAGCAGGGCACTCCCTGGAATGAAAAAGGCAAATAACTACAGAAAGAAGAGAGTAAGTGCGTGTGTGTGAGCAAGAGACAGAGCAGCTTCCTGGAAGTATAGAAAGCTAAAGTGACCTCACCCAATGGTGACTATCGGGTGAGGTCAATTGGATCTACTCTGTGACACACATGCTCACACACCTTCGCCCTCATTCTTCCCCAGTAATCAGTAGCTTCCCACTCTATAATCAACACATAATCACAGGTTTAAAGTGATGTGTGTTTTTGTGCGACATATATTGTGCGACTGATCCAATAATTCAGCAGCTTCTCCACTCTCTCCCAGCTATCTGTGTGTATTTATGATGCCATTACTTGTAATCACAGATCACCTATAATCACTGACCATTCCGTGAACGTCGCAACAGTTTCTTCCGCCGAGGCACTTTTCTTCTCTCTTGCAGAATCCCAGGGTGATTATCTGTCATTATAACCCGGTTTCAGAGAAGAAATGCATCAGCAGAGAGGCAAGATGATGAAGAGCAAGAGGCCCAATTAATCATCGAGGTCATGGAAACTTTCTTTCTTGTTGTTTATTGAGCAAAAGGAAGGAGGAGAAGGGTAAAACGCTCTTTCTCAGAAGGCTGAGCTTTAGATGTCAGGTCAAAGGTCAAGAGATCATTAAGTAGGCACATTAACCACACGTGTACGAGCTGTACTGTATCTAGAGCTTCTCCGTCTAAATGTGTGTAGTCACAACTCCCGACAGATGCATCATTGACTCATTAAATGGTGTCAATGCAGATGTGACTGAACAGGTGGGCCTCGCATGCTAAAAGAGGATTAAGAAGTAAGATTTGCGTGTGTGTGTCTGTGGTAATGCGACCTTGTCCTGAGCTCTAGCCATGGCAGGAAAACAGATCCGCTGAAAAGAATTGGAGGAAGTACACAATACACTCCCCACAGACACACACACACAGACACACAAAGACATGGTGTGAGAGGATTATACATACACACAGTACACCTCCCTTCATATGCACAGGCTAAACACAAGCCATTCACAATGCTCTGTATGCCCGTGACAACTTGAATCATCTCGCTTGTCACTCAGAAACTGTACACACATGCACAAACACACGTGGACACATTTGATGTGGAGACTGCAGTTCTAGCCGTCCAAAGTAGGACACAGCAGTGCCCATCACTCGCAAGTGTCACACAACAGGAGAGCTTTCATTGAAAAGTGCTGTGCAATTACCAGCGTCTCTGTCTTCCTGTGCTAGACCTGCTCCCCAGACACACTGAAGGGTCATTATTGGTGCATGAATGGAGATGACGCCACCTGCAGCCACCACAGCCTGAAATACCCTGCCAGGTAGCTCTGCGAGGGATGGTTGCATCACCGTGGTGAACAGGAACATTACTGGCTATATTTACCTTCGCTAATGGAGGAGGTATTAGATGTTCTGTTCTGTGGAAAACTGGTCAATTTTTGATGTTTTATCTTTTATGGTGGACAATGAAACACTGATGGTTATTTTCATACAATGTAGGAGACAAACATGACTATATTATTGCAGATGTCTCTGAGTTGGATAATTATGATGATTCTGTCATTTGTTAGAGATTTGTTCAACGGAATATTTGGATATTATTAAACATTAATACATGTTTTCACTTGTTTTGAATAAACTAGTTTTGATAAGCATTTAGTTTGATTACAACTTTCTAGAAGTACACAATATGTGATCATTTAGTGTGAAATGTGGCTATCTAGGTTAAGGAGTGAAGCTAAGAGGTTTTTGACTATATTTATAGAAATTAATTCTTTTTTTTTAACTGAAGTTGATATTAGTCAAATTCCAACTATTTTAACTGTGACTTGAATGCTGTTGATGTGTCACATGAGCATCTTAATGCAAGAGGAGTTTGTTCAAGTTTGGCTTCAGACACGGGCTTTTCAGGCTGTCAAAGAGAGAAGTTAACAAAGAGCAACAAAACAACAACAACAAAAGAGAAAGCACTTCTCTGAGGGAGGATACTAACACCTGCGTTTCTGTGCCTTTGGAAAGTACCTCCTCCTACACACACACACCCACACACACACACACAAACACACACTCCTGTGAAGAAAAGCGTTATGTTCTTTCACTCTCATCACCATAGATACCCAGTAGAAGTTCTCCAGAGGGCCTTCGCAACCCACAAAATAGCCAAATCCTTGCCATTCTGAGTAACCACCGGCAACAATACATACACTTGTTTGGCCGATTCGTTTTGTAGGTCTTCTTTGTGTATCAGAGAGAGAGGAGGGGTGAAGCGAGCTACGGGGGTGAGGGTGGGGGGGCTCTGGGGTGTTTTCTATGCTCGTTTTGGACACTTTCTCTGGGGCAGCGTGGGCAAAGACGGAGGGGCACATCTGAAGCTCTGAGGCCTAAAGCAACAGCCAGTGTGTTTGTGTGTGAGTCTCGACATCTCTCTCTGGTGTCTGTACCTGTGTTGTGTTTGTTTGGGTTAATAATCAGAGCCTCCTTGGTCTGTTTTTTATTTTTATTTTACACCTTTCTTTTTCTCTCCAACTCAAATCTCATGTCTTTCTCTCTTTTGCCTGAACTATAATCCCCCAATCCTTCAATACCCCACCGGCCAATTGTCCCAGACGTCACAAACTGAATAACACACACACACACACACACACGGCCCTGCAGCCCACTCCATTGTCCTGCCACTGCTGGCCTAAGTCCTAATGCTGCATTGGACTCATGCCCATGTAAACAAGCTCCTGTCTGTCTGTCTTTCTGCTTCTCTTTTGCATTTATTCCTGTGACTGTGATCACTCTTTTCACTTTATTATGCCTCTCTCCATCTCTCCTCCTCCTCCGTCTTTATGTCCGACCCTTCTCCCACTCCTCTGCCCGTTAATGCTGTTGTGTTCTCTAAGCTGGACTGAGCAATTAGTTAATATACCCTCCACCCCAGGGGTGATTCTGGCACTGCCGACCAGCCGAATGCTCGTCTGTGTCTGTGAGTGTGTGTGTGTCTGTGAGTGTGAGTGTGCGTGTGCGTGTGGCTTTGGCACTAACGCTGAGTGGGGTTGCTGGGCTAACGGCGGCCCATCCAGAGTGTTTTTGGCACTGGCAGCGTTTTGGACAGCCCTCACCTCTTCTCTCTGCACGTCCACTCAACCATAGTAGCCAGCCCTCTGTCTGGGGCTCTAGTAAACAGCCTTTTAATTACCATGGGGAAAGACCAAAAAGTCTAAGAGATCAGTTCATTACGGTGATACACATTTTTGGCCTGTACTGACTGATGTTGCTGTGTTTTCCTCACTGCCTTCCGCCAGTTGTAAAACATTGCTGCCCAGTCTAAATGGCCATTTATTTATTTTGGCTTCCAATGGTTGTGTAGTTGTGTGAGGAAATATTTCAATTTCAAAAACAAATGTAGGATCAATGTAGATTCAGCTATGAAGACCAGAGTGTACACAGCTGAAGCATTTCTCTAATCCAGGTATTAAAACAGAAAGTGACAAACCTATTCACAAATTCCAGTTTAGTCGACTCTCCATGCCGCAGTTTTATCTCAGTTCCGCTTTGGTGCCTTTCAAGCCGCGTTGGGCCCTGTGAGGGTGTGAAAGGGCAGGCAGGTGCCTCGCTGGAGGTAGGTGCCTCTGCTTTTCTAAAGGCCTTGAAGGACGCCCAGCATGAATATCCACTCAGTACAAACAACAAAGGGGGAGGCTGCGTCACAAAGGGACATCAGCGTGGACGAGACGGAGCTGGCGTACCGCAGGGGGGCGAGTGGAAATGCGTGCGAGTGAGTCTCTGTTTGTGTGTGCGCACATGATTGATTGTCAGCTGAATTCCATTAACAGGCATTGGACCAATAAAAGCATCTTAGAGTTATTGGATGTAACTAATTCAATACAACCTTCAGCTTAGTGTAATGACTGCACAAGTTGTTGTACAATACATGTAGACAATGGCTGATGGCTAGGTCAAGTGGGGGGGGTTAACACTCGTGTGTGTCTCTGTGTGTGTGTGTGCACATTACAACTAGCGTGCGCACATTTGTCTGAAATGTAATGCAAACGGGCATTGCCAGAAGGACAAAAGACGAGACAGCAGTTCGACCTATTCACCTCCCCACCCCCATCCTCACTCACAAACACACAGACACACAGACACACACACACACACACACACACACACACACACACACACACACAGCTAAATGTTTATTTGCCCATGCTCACCTAATTACTATAAAAAAAAGGACAATCTGGATGTGCATGCCCTGAAAGCAGCGATGTGTATTCCAAACCCTTGCTGCGTAATTACATTTGTGCAGACAGACAGTGGGATGATTCGGAAAGGACGGAGTTATATTTATATATTTCTGTTGTTATTCTCCTGCCCCACAGAGAGATGACCCACTTCCACTGCTCAGTCTGTACGTCTGTCTGAGCACACTTGGGTGGTTGTGGTAGTGTGAGCTCGACACAGATGTTTGACACTGTGTTTGTATTTGTGTGTTGTTCTCGAGGTATAGATCGTCGAGACACACAAATCCAGACACAGTCCAGAGACAGTCAGTCTCCTGCTGGTTGGTGAGATTCTCTCCTCACTTTTACAAACAATCATGCGCTTTTGTAGCTTCTTTATACACGTGAGTGGTGCTTTTTATATATCTATACAAAAACAGAAAAAAGACAGTCAAACCAATAAGAACTAAATCACAATATCCAATGTTCTCAATATGCTTTATTTTTTAAATTTAAAAACAACATTTTAAATACATACTTGTATATTACTGTCTCACACTAACTAATTATCCAGTTATGGACACTAGCATAACAATTTTTTGTACAATACACATTTAAAAAATACACCTTGCAGGATGATGTGGCTGGTAACAAATACAAATACATTTTTTTGTGGCTACTATCTAAATAGTACATTTAACCCCTGAATAGTAAATGTACTATTGTCTTGTTTTGCCACTGACCTTGTTAAATTTCCATCTCATCTTACATGAATTAATTGTATCTTATTCTATTAAAGGTTCACACACACACACACACCTGGTACCTGGTTTTTATTTATATGTGTTTCAGCATGTGCATCTCTGTGTGAACAGTATGTCTGAGCCTAACAGGACTTCTAGCTTGTGTGGCAGCAGTGTTAGTCTGCCCTAACCATTGTGGGTTACTGTACAGCGCAGTGCACAGCAGAGGGGAACACGTGATTTCTTTCCAAGGAGTTTCTAAGAAATATAGAATCATGACCACCGCAAAACATCGTCAGCACATCTGTCTCTCGACAAAAGTGTTGTTATTTTGATACATGACATTGTGATCATCTTGTTTTTCCTCTCTGGTGCGCAGTGTCATAGGTGCTACAGCTTTGCACAAGCTGCTCTTCTTATTTTCTTAAGACACAACTGTTAAATTATCGAGGCACTAATGTTTCTAGGTGGTGTTAAAAACTAAAAACTGCAAAGTATACTAACCGATAAATAAAGTAGCGCAACACTGAATTTGAAGCAAAAATCCCATCAAGTAGTACTGGTAAATATTATTTTTCAAAAATATATTTCAGCACCGTAGTTGAGTAAGGGCACTGTGTTTCTTTCCATCTCTGAGTGCACTCATGTGGTGCAGAAAGAAATAAGTGTCCAAATGTCTAAATGGTGGCTTCAATATTTGTTCAAATTTGATTTGTATTAGAAACACGGAGGTATATCTCCATATTGTGCACATTTCTGAATGTAAAACCTGAGTGATAGTATGACCCTTGCTTCTTTGCATCCTGCAAAGAGTCTTGTCTTTGTGTGTGTGTGTGTGTGTGTGTGTGTGTGTGTGTGTGTGTGTTATCTTTTCCTCTGCCCGTGCCGATGTGGCATCTGCTGTGGTGCAGGAGGAAACGGAGAGGTAGCAGCAACCTGAGCCAGGCTGGCTGATGGCAGTCTCTGTGTCCATATGCCCGCTACGAGGACACACACTCTCCTGGCAGGACACACTCCCACACGCTGGACGCTTCGTTACCTCACACACACACAAACACACACACACTAGCAAACTGCAGTCAAACACTCATAAACAAACACTCGAGCTACACCACATGTGTGGTGCCACATCATCCATGCAGGAGTGTGAAGGGAGCGAAAGGGTAGCGGAGGTAACGGTGTGTGTGCTGCCAAATCACCACATAATGGACCGTTCCGGGACCATCCAACCTGCCGACCATATGGACTCAACACGTCAGTGGAGCGATGGACCCAACACACACACACAAATACAAGAACATAGAAGTTGTCATTTAACACCTTGGACCCTTATAGCACATGCAATATCAGCATATGAAGTAAAACTCAAAATAGTAAAGCTTTTGTAATTGTAATGGCATAATATTCAGTAGTTTTAGGACAAGGCTGGATATTCTGTATTTTGTTGCTGTTGACAAATCCCATAAAAAGACCTAAACCAGCAGTTAGTTAATAAAGTATTGTCTTAGTATCCAAAGCCTGATATAGCTTATAATTCTTATCCAAAAACTATTGTTGCTTTACCATTAACATGGACACTGTAATTTACTTTGATTTACTGATTTACACTATTCATTACTGTGATTTAACTCAACGTACACTATCCTGGTGCCATAAATACTACTTGAGCACCAAATGGCCAGTGGCGATCAGCAATTCCATTGGAAAGAACTGATTGTAAAGCTGATGTAAATAGGCTATAAGACACTATATATTCAGCAAATCAATTAACTTTAGGGTAAGGGAAGATTTATTTATATCAGAAAACCCCTTAGAATCATTACTGTAATAAAGGTTTTGCTTTCTTATTCAATAATTGTAAAATAAACACAATTTCCATTATTTAGTAATAATCATAATTCTCTATATATTGTCAACAGCCTGTACAAAGGACTTTCTGATGCAAAACAAATTACATAATTATTAGTCAATTTCCTGAACTTGTGTTTCACTTCTTTACAACGCCTGAACAATTTCTTCTTGAGTGTTGTTTCCTTTCATATTACAGTGCGAACAGGTGTTCCTACCATTGTTCTTTCATCGCTAACAGCCTTTGTTCTGCGGGTGGTATCATCTGCGGAGGGAGAGTTGCATCTCCTAGTAATGTATTTCATCAGCTACAGCTGTATCAGACGCTCTCCACTGGTGTGGAAATGAGGGTCGTCAAGTCTCCAAGTAGCTCCTTCATCCATATTAGAGGGACAGAGGGGAGGGGGCCTGCTCATTTATTCTGGCTCAGGTGTGAGAGCTGGAAGTGTGTGCGTGTGTGTGGCCCACTATGAGGATGGATGGCCCATTTATGGAAGGTTTTCACCCCTGACTGAGAGATTGAACCGTCACAGTGTGAAATTGCCATCGAGATATGAGAAAATACTTGTCATTGGTGCAGGGATTGCATGGTGGTGAGATGGAATCATAGCTATAACCAAAGCTTTCACTATAACATTAAAAAACAAATACATATTTTAGCCACATTATGGATGGCAATATCAATCAGTCCACCACTGAATTACAAATCTCAACAGTTATTGGATGGATTGCCATGAAAATGTGTATAAACATGCATGGTTCCCAAACATTGAATCCCGAAGACTTCGATGATTTGCTTACTTTGCCACCATGAGGTTGATATTTGCAGTTGTGAGTGAAATGTGAAACAATTTGAACAATTTCCATGAAATTTACTCCAGACATTCATCATTTTTGATCAAAGTCAAAAACTGGAGATAACTTTACGTAAATGTGATGTTTACTGGGCCAAAAACAGCGCATGCTCTTGATAGAAGTTGCACAAATTTTGATTAAAAAAGCTATACTCTAATGCCTAGATGCTGACTTTCCTAACGTGTATTCTGACAAAAATAGCAGTTATGCTTAAATAGAGATTTCTGCCGCAACCCTTCTCCCATTTGAGTCTCTCAAGTTGCTGCAACTCCATCTGAATTTTTCAGTTGCTTTCGGGATTTTAAGATTGAATATGAGATGAAATGGTTAAGATATATTGTAGTGTGTGAGGCGGATCTCCTAATCCTTGGACCAAAACAAAGTTTTAACATAAAATGTGTTGGAATGGATCAGCTCCTCCTTTGTCTTCAAATCCCTCATCTTGTAGTCAAACTGGCTCAAACTGCTCAGTGTTTTTATTTGAAGAACACAAGGTTCAGGATTTTTGTCTTTCAGCACAAATACAATTCGACAGGACTGAAAGCGTATGGTGGAGAGTTAGCAGTAATGTTTGCGCATGTCAAATGTGATTCACGGCTTGTGCACTATTTGCATGCTGATCTCTTTGACGTTCAGCTCTATTTTCAGCCTATTTTTGAATTGCTTGAATTCCTCCGACTGTTGGAAAGTGCTGAGGTTCACATATAGAAGAGAAGATGGAATTTAAATGTCTTCTATACATAATCATAGAGCAGATTCAAATGTGCATACCCCTCGCTGTTTGGCTCTGGTTTGTTCTTTTCACGTGCTGACAATGCTCCGGCAAGCAAGCAAAACAAAAATCCTTCTAGCGAAGCAAAAAATAAAGTCTGTGGAAGGAAGTAGAAAAGCAGATGATGGAATATCATAAATACACAGTGATTCTCTGTTGCCGTTCAATAATGGATGCCGCTGAGGGTGGCAACTTTGATTTGGGGATTTCCTGATGATACAGGTAGCAAGTTCTGCACATTCATCTGTTTTGGGGGGATGGGGATATTTCTTGTGCACGTGTGTTCATGAGCAGCTGTGTACACTTGTGACCTTGTCTATCTTCTGGCATGTCGGTGTCCACACCATATAATCTTATATATAACCCCCTATAGAAATATAAATCTTTCACAAGTGCCTCGCCTCTGCACATATAGTACATCCCACCACAAGCCGGACACATGAACCGTAACATTTTATCTTAATGGCACATATGATTGATGATGAGCGCATCCTTTAATGATCCTAGCCTCCTTTAATTACTCAGTGGTTACATTTCTCTCTCATACATCTCTTAGCATCTTGTACCTAATGCAAGTAGGCAGTGGAGTTCAGGCAATACACTCCAGCTGGCTTGACATGAAAAAAGGGAGATGAACAAGCTTCTAGTATAGTACTAATTAACTGGAACTCCAGTCAAACTTGTCCTATGGAGTTAAATGTAGAAATCAAATCCAATCCCACAAAATATAGAAAAATACAGCTGCTAAATGGACCTTGGTGAGATTATTTTCTCAACTGCTGTCTCCAAAGCAAAAAATGAACTTCGACCCTCAGCTTCTAAGCTAGCATGGATTTTAAGTTCTTCAATTGCTTAGGAAAAAAATTTAACATTTGACAACTGAGAAAACAAAATTTTCTGATGATGATCAGGTGAGTGGGCAGCTACAGCAGTTTACCAACCAGACCTGCTAATACATAATACTTGACACCAAGTTTCTAGAAACAAATGTTTCGAATATGCGCTGATTAATATTGTTGTGCGACCGGATCTTTACTGTGGGGAATATTATTCAAACACAATACGACCTGATCACATGCGAAACATTACACACACCTTCATGCAGGTAAGAATTGTCATTTTCAGATTTCAGACATTCAGAATCAGAATCAGAATACTTTATTGATCCCAGATGGGAAATTACTTTTTGATACAGTTGCACAGCTCAATAAAAGTTATTGAAAAAAAGAATAATAAACAGT